>PVIH01000005.1:136402-300545 GCA_004025045.1 Sigmodon hispidus
ACATATAGAGCTTCAGGCCAGCCTGGTCTACAATACAGAGCTTCAGGGCAGCCTGGTCTGCATATAGAGCTTCAGAGCAGCCTGGTCTACATATAGAGCTTCAGGCCAGCCTGGTCTACAATACAGAGCTTCAGGGCAGCCTGGTCTGCATATAGAGCTTCAGGCCAGCCTGGTCTACATATAGAGCTTCAGGCCAGCCTGGTCTACAATACAGAGCTTCAGGCCAGTCAGAGCTATAGTGAGAGCATGTCTCAAACAAACATCTACCACAGTCCTCTGGCTGCAGGGGGGCTGAGAAGGAAGAGGGCCAGGAGACCAGAGATCTACTTAGGTCACTTTTGTGGTCCATAGAAAGACGACTCTTCCATGGACCAATCTTGACTGTGGAGTGAAATAGCAGACTAAACTCGACCCTACCTCAGGAAAACAAAAATAAATGCAGATTTGGTGTTACATGCTTAAAAATCACAATGCTCACCAAGGTGGTGGGGGCCAATGCCTTTAATCCCAGCACTCAGGAGGCAGACGCAGGTGGATCCCTGAGTTCAAGGCCAGAGCTGTACAGAAAAACCTTGTCTTGAAAAAACAAAACAAAAAACTCAGAGCTGAAGCAGTAACGAGGCCACAAGTTTGAGGTCTGTCATCCCTACAAAGCAAGAATCCGTCTCAAAAATCAAAACCAAACAGCAACAACAACAAAAATCTAAAAAGAAAAGAGGCAGTCCAACATTAAACTCCCAGGGATCAGGCTGGAAGAAAACGGCTCAGCTGTTATTACTCTGCTAAGAGAACCTTTATGGAAACTCAGCCCAACGTATCATTACATCAGTGGGGTTGAGTACTTAAGACTCCTGAGCATGTGGCACACACAGGCACACATAAATTTGTTTCTGAGGCAAGGTCAGGCTGTTCAAGAGGTCACTATGAAAACCAGGCTGGCCTCATCAGCCTGCCTCTGCCTTCCACCTAGCACACATAACTAATTAAAAATAAAAAATAGGGGGCTGGAGAGATGGCTCAGCGGTTAAGAGCACTGACTATTCTTCCGGAGGATCTGAGTTTGATTCCCAGCACCCACGTGGCAGCTCACAACTGTCTGTAGTTCCAGTTCCCAGTTCCAGGCAAATAAATAAATAAAGTTGTTTTTTTAAAAACAAATAAAATAAAATAAAAAATAAATTAAAAAAAAAAAAAAACTCGTGAGTGTATAGGTATATGTGAGTCAGGGTAGCCAGACCTACAAAGTGAGATCCTGTCTTGAAAAACCAGACAACTTCTCCCACCAAAAGGAAAAAAAAAATCACAAGCATTTCATTAAAAACTAGAAAATAAAATTGGAAGCTGCATATGACAGTTCCTCTCTGTCATTCTGGCCTTCAAGAAACCATGGCAGGCAGATTGTCGAGAGTTCAAGGTTACCCTGAGGTACAAAATGAAACCCTGTCTCAACAAACAAAAAACCAATGATGAACATACCGAGAAAGTCAAAGAGAAAATAGCACAAACGCCAGGAGAATGGTTTCCTTTAAGAATGGAGGGGGGAAAAATGGAAAGGGGAAATATTACAGGGAGCCCGAAGACAGTGCTTTCTGCTTTACTGTGGTGGAGGTGTTCGTGATCGGCCTATGTTCCCAACCACACCTGTGCTGGGCTGCTGAGATGGTTCAGCAGGTAAACGTGTCCACTACCCAACCTGACAACCTGAGTCCAATTCCTGGAACCCACACATTGACCTCTGACCTTCTCACACATGACCACATGACATGACATTTGTACACACACTAAATAAATAAATGTTAAGAAAATACTTTTGAAGATGTGTGTACTCTAAATTCCCTTCTTCCATATCAACATCATTCAGCCAAGCACATCACATCCCAGCTAAAAATACAACTCGCAGCTTCTTCCACTAGAGTGCTCAGGCTCTACCAAGAGCCTGTGAATGAAAGGACCCCCTGTCCTGGCTAGATATGAGAACTAGAGTCATGGGTCTGAGCTGGCAGAGCTGGCACTCTGTCCTGAACATCCAGAGACCTTTGAACTCCTACATTCTGAATAAAGAGGATCAAGAAATCACCACAAGGAACTGAGCAGAAGACGTCCTCACCAACTGGGAGGGCTCCATTGTAACTGAGTAAAAAAATCTTCCTGGGGCAAGATCATTACCTAAATATGGACAGACAGGCTATGGGACACCCCAAACAGCTGCTTTCCAGATCACAGAAGGAAAATCATTTCTAGGGGGGTTAGAAAAGGGGAGGTGCTAATAAAAGAGCCCCATGAGATAGGAAGGCTATTCTGTGCCCCAGAGACTGCCTGGGCTCCCACTGAACAAAACCAGGCACTGCACATATCCAGACTGCTAATACAGCATTTTAATTCTCACCACAGACAAAACAAACCAGGGATGTGATAAGTATATCCGTTAACCTGACCGAGTCTTCCTATAATATATAAAGCAAAGCACCACACTGTGCCCCATAAATTGAGTTACCTACCAGTTAAAAACAAAACAAAATCAATGCTCTTACATGAAGACTAGTCAATAATCAACATAAGACTTCATGGTAGAAGCCCAGAAACATCCTGGAGATGGGGAAAACGATAATAAGCATTACTATGATTCTCATTTTTCAGGAGAGAAGGGAGTTCAAGTAGCTTTCCCAGGGAGCTGATAAATGGTCAAGCAGGGGTCTGACCAGATGGGCTAAACCTGTGATCCAATGCTCTGGTGTCAAATGCCTGGCGTGAACCATAACAAGAATTCAACACAGCCAGAAATAGCTGTGTGCATTCAATCAACACCAACCAGAGGTCATTGTACCTGAATGTCCAGGAGGCTCTGGGATGATCTTGTGAGCTATCAAGATGGGCGAGTAGGGTGCACATGTGTATAGGCTTGAAAATAGTCCCATGCTGTCCTCTGACACGTTTGTTGGAGAGTTGGTTTGTTTCAAAACATCTTTTATTTTTTGGAAAAGCAAAAGAATTTCTCTTCCTTCATTCACAAGACCAGAAAAGTAGTATTTCTGGCATGGGCTAGAGGCAAAGCATTCTATAAATACAAAGCCATTAGATCTCATGCAGCAGGAACCTGATCAGGGCCTCCTTTTAATTTCCTGACATGAGCTGGCCACTAACCCAATTACCCAGAATCCCTAGAGAAGCTTTCTGCTTTTCCAACATGCACAAAGAAAGTGAAAGCATATTGCATGGCCATCAGCCGAGCTCTCACTGAAATCAAGTATCTTTCTAAAACACTTGGGAGGAGGCAGGCAGGGCTGAGCAGGGAGGGAGGAGACAGCAGGAGTGGCTGACAGGAGGGCCGGTCAAAACGGGTATGAACAAGTAGGGTCAAGTATTCCAGTCCCAGAGCTGAACTGAAGACTGGGGGCACCATACAGATTCAGCAAGTTAATTTTCTGGTCTGGAGACTAACACAAGACTACACTTGGGATGGCAGGGACCATTTCATTCCATTCTGATTCCAGAACTCAAGAGAGAATCAGCCTAAGGTAATGCATGCCACCCCTGAGAGTTCCAGCACCAACAAATCCAAGGTCCAGGCTGCCTCAGTGGGCAGATGTAGAAGAGGCAAATGTGGACCTGAATGAATGAGTCTAACACTAGCTGATATTGCTGTGACACACCAAGGCAATGTCACATTGTCCCATGGGATCCTCACCTTTACCTGGTGATAAACAACAGGTCTTGAAGGAGGTAAAGAAAGAAGGTATAAGAATCAAGTCAGAGGCTGAGGAAGATGGGGGGGGATGGGGAGGTGGCCCTAGGGACCAGACTTTGCACTCATAGCAGGCAGGCACACCCAAACAAAAGCAGGAGCCAGGACTCCTGCCAAGAGCTCTACCTGGCAGGGACCCAGGAGGCTGGTCCCCACGGAGTTTCTGATGCCAGGTACCACAGAGCTCTATGGGGAACACGCACTAAACCAGGAGCTCAGCTTCACCCACACTGTCAGGTTTTCCCTTTCAGATACAGGCCTGCCAGCACAGGAGCTGATGTGGCGTGTGCCCTGTGGCTTCCTTCTTCAGGCAAAGCTCCCTAATGGCTGCATCAGGGGACGTGCGGCTGACATAGGGGGAGCCACTCCTGGAGGGGAGGCAACTCTGGGGATCACCCTGCAGATCTTCCTACCAGGATGGCATGCATCCTTGCAGCACCCCACTTCTGCCATTGGAGAGCTGCCTCTTTCAGGAACCAGCCCAGGGATCTCCCAACATTGTCCTCCATTGTGCTCAGTCACGTCTCTCCTGAGGTGGGTGATACCCTTTGTGGGCACCACTGGAAAGTGCTCTCCTCTTTCCCAGCACTAGATAACCCTTAAAAAGAATCCTGAGCATTGTGACTGCCTGGGGATTGAGTAGTGATCCCCCCAATCCCTGGTCTGTTATGTAGGGGGTGGGGTGCAGAAAGTATGAGACAGGAATATCCATATCTGGACCCTGATCCTCTCAAGCTAGAGAGTGGCTAAAGTTGGAGCAGACACCTCACTCCAGGGTGCATTTATCACCGTAAAGGGAAAAGGTTGCCTTCTGCTCTTAGTCCCTGAGGTGTGAGAAGGCCGGCAGAGAGGCATTCTCCAGCCAGAGAGTTATCTGCAGTGGGTTCCAGCTCAGCCTGGTGTCTCCCTCAGCTTCTAGAACAAGGCGTCAGTTCCATCTCTGGGGCTCAGGAGGAAGAAGTTTCCCCGACGGTCAGCACGTTCCCAGCACCGAGGACTAAGGAGACATATCTCTGTGGCCCTCCTCATCTGAGAACACCAGGAGGCTTGGCAACAGAAAGATAGAGGCAGGAGACCTTGTCCAAGCTCTGTCTTGGTCTCACCTCTACTGTACAGCAGGATGAACATGGGTTTACATATCCTGGGTCAGATAGCCCATTTCAACTAAAAGGAAGCTGTTTCCTCCATAGAGCCCCGAAGGACTTAAGAAACCACAAATGAAGAAGGAATTTGTGCTGGAGAGTTCTATGCCAACCTGATACAAGTTCAAAGTGATCTTGTAAGGCTCTAAGAAAATGCTGAAGGACACCCCAGACTCAAATAACATGTAAAAGCAAAGAGTGTGTGTATTAATACACATGCATAGGGGTCAAAACTTAGACAAAATGGCAATGACCCAGGAGGAGCATGCAGGCTCCTTTTAAGCAAGGTTCAAAGGGAGTTACAGGGACAGGTAGGTCATCTGGTACATAATCGGTTATGCAGGCAGCAGTTATACTAGTATACTATTAATTGGCTGAGGTCTAGTCTTATTATTTTTGGACATAACATACACAAGCTTGGGCAAGTCCAGATGTGACTCTGAAGGGGCTGCAGAGTTGTCCTTGAGACACTGTGAGGCTGATTTAGGCCTGTGTTGGCTCTCTCTTGTGTCTTAATTTTAAGGGCCTTGTGGATAAGGGGCCCTTTTTGGGAGAGTTTAACCCCTTCTCAGAGTTTAATATGAGAAGGGAACCTAAATTAAGAAAATGCCTCCATAGAATAGGCTGTAGGCAAGCCTGTAGGGCATTTTCCTAATTAGTTAATGATGCCAGAGGACCCACCCAGACCATTGCAGGTGGGGTCATCCCTGGGCTGGTAGTCCTTGGTTCTGTAAGAAATCAGTCTGAGCAAGCCATAGAGAGCAAGCCAGCATGGCCTCAGCTCAGCTCCTGTCTCCACGCTCCTACCCTGTCTGAGTTCCTGTCCTGGCGTCTCTCAGTGAACAACAATGTTGTGGAAGAGCACCCTTTCCTCCCCACATTGCTCAGCAACAGACCTGTAACTGAGGACTATTAAAGCCCAAAGCACTGCAGATCCAAGAGGTGACTAGAAGCTTCCCCGAGAGCCGCTTCATGGGTGCAGATGCTAACTGAGCCCTGGTCAGAGGGCTGACCTGGAATTTCCCCCAACACTAGAAGCTCTCACAGGCAAACAGCCCAGAGGTGAACACTTCAGCAGGCACAGGGGAGGAACGGGGAGGTTCCGGGGCCTGCTGAAGGCTGAGCTAGGCCTAGGAAACCAGCAACCCCACCTTGGCCTCCCAAGGGAAGACTGCACCCCAAGCCAACTTCGCCCTCTACTTTGCTGGTTCTTCTCATCCCCATAAGCTTTTCCTTTTTCCTTCCGTGTTGGGATGGACTAAAGCCCAGAAGCTGTAAGAATCTTCACTGGCTCTCTCTGAGGGGGTCTCTCTCTCTCTTTCACACACACACACACACACACACACACACACACACACACACACACACACACAAAAGCATGCATGTACCCCATTCCTAAAATGGTACCAAACAAGATCCAAACCAGGAAAATCCACAGAAATGGTGAGGAAGGGCCCTACAACACCCTTCTACACAATGAGCCCCATCTCACATTTCCTAGGAGCCACTTTTAAAGTTAAAAAAAAAAAAATACAAAGGATGCCACAATGTTATTATCATTGTGCTTTAGTTAATTCATTCTAGGACCAGGGTTTGGTTTCCAGCACCCCACACAGCAACTTACAACTCCTTCCAAGAGATCAGATGCCCTTTTCTGACAGCCAAGGGCACCAAGTATACACATATATACATGCAGGGGCTCACACATACATATAAAATAAAATTATAAAAATTAAAAGCTAAATGGCCAACAAATTTTTTTTAAAAACACACCTTTTGATGGAACTAAATACAGATCAGTTGGCACTTGTGACTGACTATTGCACCGAATGAAAACCTAATACACCAAATGACTAGAGGAAAAAACTCGGGAGAACCAGAGGCGAAAATGGAAGAGAAATGGGAGGGGACACACTTACCAGGCAAGAGACATGTCCTGAACTGCACTAAAAGCAAGGGCCTCTCCTCACCAGTAAGGAGTGTGATATTACCCACCCCCAAATCTGAGGGGCTTCTAAGTCCTCCTGCCAAGATGGCGGGGGATCCTAGTCCAAATGAGAACATCCCAGGGTGACAAGCTAACAGCTGAGGGTCCAAATAGGGCCTCGAGCCCCCCAAAAGACCCTTGGGACCCCTTGAATTCCATCTTACTTGCCCACATCTTTTCCAGAAGAGAAGCCCAGCAAGCTTGGCCTTGGTAGCCATGATACATGACAGCCTGTAAAAGCTCCAAGCAAGCACACACACCCTGCCCTTGAGGAGGCCCTAGGCCCAGTATCCTTACACAGGCCTGATACTCCCCCGCCAAGACAAACCAAGCAGAGCCCTGACCCTGGCAGTTGGCTGTGGGCCTCTTACCTTCCTTCAGCATCCCCACTTTGAGGCATTTCATAAAGCGGCAGGCCTGACAGGACTTGCGTCTCCGTTTGGTGATCTCACACTCGTTGGTGGCTGGACAGCTGTACTCGATGTTTCCTGTAACATAGAGACGGTTGCCAGGTGCCTGCTGTCCGTCCTGGACCCCAACCCATTAGGTCGCCAGTCTGGGAATTAACTGCCCAGAGCTGATTTGTCCCACCCAGGGGTTCACAGGGAGATGCTACTAGAAGCAGTGGACTCTAAGTGGCTCCCCAGAACTCCTATGCCCACTCCAGCCTGTGAGCTGGGTGGACCAAACAGCCACCTGAAAAGAAAAATCATTCTTCTGAGATGGTCACTAACAATTCTTCTGCAGGATGGGGGATGAGGGGATGATAACAAAATGTGCCGAGACAGCATCTGAGTCCAGGGGAACAGCCCTGGTGCTGAGCTGAACATCAACACCCCAGCTCCTTCAGCCTCCAGCCTCCAGCCTGCACCTGTCACTGGCAAACAGAGGCATGTCTCTCTGGCCCAGGGTTTGGTGTAAACCTACTATGTGCTGCCTCTGGATCAGCTCTCTTGACTCTTACCGTAACTCTGAACTGGCCTATCAATGCCCAATTCACAGACCAAACCACGGTGACTCGGGAAGCCAAAATGAGCTGTCTTAGGCCCAGAGCCCCTATACCCAGCTCCCCTGTATCTTACAAGGAGCTTAAAGAAATCACCGAGTGCCTCACCAGCAATAACAAGCTTCTGTTATTAACCCAGCAAAGCAGCAGAGGTGGCAGGGTGGCCATGAGGAGAGGTAAGTGTCCCAGGGCATCCCATGCCACAGCGTCCTGATGTGGGATATGGAAACACTATAAGTCTCCTAGAGCAAAGGATGCACCGAGGGCCACCAACGATAAAGGGCTCCGAAGCAGTGTCACTTCAGGGCCCAAGTAAACACAAAGCCGCATTCCCCAGAGACCTCTATGGAACAGAACCATTTTCCTATACATATTTTCACCCTTATCATTATAACCCTCATTTCTTCTAATCAATGCTTTTTTTTTCCTTTGTGCATTTGCCAACAAACGTTTATTTCTATGTGTAAGTATGTGTGCGTGTGCACTGTCCCGAAGGGCCCACAATGTATGTTTTGAGACCAGAGAACAGCTTCTTGGGAGTTGGTTCCTTCTTCCAACATGTGGATCCTAAGGTTCAGCCTCAGGTCGTTAGACTTAGAATGGAGCATCTTACCCCACTAAGGGGGCTGGAGAGATGGCTCAGCAGTTAAGAGTGCTGACTGCTCTTCCAGAGGTCCTGAGTTCAATTCCCAGCAACCACATGGCAGCTCACAACTGTCTGTAGTTCCAGCTCCAGGCAAATAAATAAAGAAAAAAGTTTTTTTTAAAAAAGGGGGGGCGGGGCTGGAGAGATGGCTCAGTGGTTAAGAGCGCCACATAGGCAGATATAGAACTGAGATTACCTACAGGACAAATGGAGTGGGGTGGAGGGAACTGAGGGTTCTGGGTTTCATGGGCTCAGTCAGCGTTGATGATTCAGGTTTACAGGCACTTCTGAGGGAAGAGTAGGTAACAGAGGAGTCCCCGCACCTAAAGGGCCTTTTCCAGGAAGTTGGATTTCTTTCTTGGTACTTAGGGTGAGGGTGAGTTAGCTGAGAATCAAACCTAGGACCTCAGGCCTGCAGCGCAAGGCCTGTACCACAGAGCTATACCCTGGTCTACAGAATTTCTTAAATTTTAATAAGGTATCATTTTTTAATATTTTTTGTTTATTTTGAACAGTTTCCCTGTATAGTCTTGGCTGTCCTGGAACTTGCTCATTATAGACCAGGATGGCCTTGAACTCAGATCCACCTACCACAGCCCTTCCAGTGCTGGGATTAAAGATTGGCATCACTGCCTAGCTAATTTTAATGTTTTAGCCAAAATAATATATACACTAATTTGAAGACTATAATAGAAACATGGGTTTTCTTTTTTTAAGTTTGTATTACATTTCGTATATTGTGTATGAGCCCTTATACCATAGCACACATGTAGAGGTCAGAACTACCATGTGGATCCTGGGGTTCTACACAGGCTCTCAGGCTAGGATACAAACACCTTACCCATTGAGCTATACTGCTGACCATAGAAATAAAAAATTTCTAAGGAATGGTAAGAGCCCATTTTCCTTGTACCCCAGTCCAAAGTTAAACACACACACCACACACACACACTCCACATGCACATGCGTGGCGCACACACACAGGCTGGTCCTGTCTCCTTCCTCAGCCCTGAAATTATGTGAACATACCATTACATATAGTATTATTATTATTTTGTCTGTTCCTGTCCTGTGTCCATCTCTCTTCATCTCCTTCAGCATGTAAATTTTTGGTTACGATGTGTTTTCTATTTTGAATTTAATCATCTGTTTTCTGGACTCTTCCACTTTGTACTCTTTGTCCCATTTGGGGATGGAGCACATGCTGCCTGAGCATGTGGAGAGGTAGGGCTAATGATACCCTGGGTGTGTGGGAAGGACTTTATTTCACCCTTCACATTCACACCTTGGCTTACATGGAATTCTGTTTGACAACCATCACCTCCCTCCCTCCTAACCCGGACACTTGCTCTAAGAGAACCAAAGACAGGAAGCATGTTCCAGCTCAGACTGATTTGGGGCTTACCAGGTAGCCTGTGCTGGCCGTGAATCCTCCCCAATCCCCCTGAGGTGACCTTCCCAGAGCTCAACTGACTTATTTAACCCACTGTGTAAATTTGGGGGGGGGTGTCTTCTTTGTTTTGAGATAATTACAGACCACATAAAACTGTAAACAAAGATAATGGTGAGATCAGACATTTTTCCTCACCCAGCTTCACCTGTACAGATACAGTTAGCAGGTTACAGTCACACTGGTGTTGGGGTCTGAGTGTGGGGCGGGCAGAGATGCAGGCCTCTGGCCCTGTGTCTGGGATGTAATTTGCTCACATTCTTCAGAGACTGTTAGCTTCCTCTCGTGTAGACCTTGAGGGATTGTTGGTGGCCAGGTGCTATAGAGCAGATTTGGATCATCAGGACACTCCCTGAACATACTCTTCCAGGAAAGCTATTTTTAGACCCTGCCTCGGCCTATCTCTTGCATTTTCTTAAAACCCTCTGTGCCCGAAGCCTTATGAGGACTCCTGTGTCTTCCCATTCTGGCCTGTTTTGGAAAGGGATATGGGACCAGATTGTAAAAGAATCCAGGTGCTGCCTCAGTTTTTACCTAAGCAGCAGGCTGGAAAACTCATTCTCTTCGATAGGATAGGGAATATAGAGGAGCATGTATTGTGAGGATATTGTGAGCATGTATTGAGAAGACTGAGAAGTCCAAAGGGCCTTCAGGTGGGAGCTGCAGCAGTATGTAGGCCCAAGACAGGCCCAGTCTAGGGCGTTGCCAGTCACGTGAGCACACAGGAGTGAGATCACCTGGCAGGGGATGAGGAAGGATAGAGGCTTGAGGCCACTGGACCACACAGAGTGAAAGTCTCTGTCCTTCAGGACCAAGATAAATGAGAGAGCCCAGTCCTTCAGGACAGCTGCTCCCCAGCCTCTGAGGTCAGCTGGAGCTTTGGACCTGGTTGAGCTTAACCGCCCCTGTGCCTGAGCCTGGATGGGGCTGCTGACTGCCTTGCAGCTTCGGGACAGCTGGTGGGGCTTCCTCTGGGATTCCCTTCTCAGGGTGGCCTGGGATCAAAGAGACTACCTCTTTGCCGCAGGGTCACACCAGCTCAGCTCCGGATATGCGTTCCTCTCCCTCAGGCACAAACAGGAGCTGAGGTCCAGCCATCCACACAACACAGATTATAGTGTTCTTAAGTGTCTTTGGGTGATCGGCCTTTCGTGTGGCACTGCCAGGCTGGATACATGCCAGTCGATCTGCCAGCCTTGCCTGCCCAGATGCCAAGGTCTATGTTCCACTTAGTCCTGGTGTGCTGAATCCTTCCAACTTTGAAGTGGAAATTGCACCCATTTTGTAGATGAGGAAACAGAGGCTCAGAGAAATTAGGTGACTCTACTTGTAGGAAGTGGAGTCTGCCTGTGTCTATAGTGGATAAACTTCCAGGGTCTGTAGTAGCTGTCACCTAATGTCCTATTCACCAGCTTGGTTGCAACTTGAGTTGATTTGTGTGTGTGTGTGTGTGTGTGTGTGTGTGTGTGTGTGTGTGTGTGTACCCTCAGTGCCCCGTCCCTGTGCTGAGATCTGGACTTCCCTTGAGATCACAGGAACAATGATGAATTAATCTCATCACTTTATCAAGAAGGCACTTACAGAAATTACAAGGTGAGGCCACCAGCCTGGTTTTGCTGGCAGCTGGCCGCTAGGCCCATAAAACAAATTGAAAGGAACAAAATAAATAAGTGAAATTAGAACTACACACAGGCACTCGTGTGTGTTTGCATGCATGTACACACGTACACCCTAAAAGGTCAGGATCATCGCCCCGCACTCACTGTTCGCACTCTTGCCTAGTAAGCACTCTTGTCCTGTCACCCTGTCTTAGAAAGACAGCAGGACCAATCCCACACATGTTCTTGACCCCTTCCCTTACCCCATTCTGAGCAGTAACCTGTGACTCATCCTCACTCAAGGGGTGGTTTAGCACAGCATAGATTTCTGCACCGTACAGCTCCTGTGAGCAGGCCACCCAGGTTTGATTCCCAGGCTGCTTCGCTAGAGATGTGCTCTCTTTTCTCATTTGTAAAAAAAAAAAAAAAAAATTAACACAAACAAACCAGACTCTCACTGTATAGCCCATCTCATTCTGGACTTAGTGATGTTCTTAAAGCCCCAGTCTCCCAAGGGCTGGGATTACAGGCATGCACCATTTTATCTAGCTCTCATCTGTGAGTTAAAGACTTAATATATGTTGAACAGGCTGCAACTGCATCACAGCATGCTTGGTTATTTAGTGATTAGTGTGCTTTGGGAACCTACTGTGTGTGAGTCAGGTATTTGGACTGTCAAGGGGACTGGCCTGAAATAGGAAACGGATAGTGGGGCAGCATGGGGTGGGGGGTCGGCAGAGAGAGGCAGCACCTCCCCCATGGGATCTGGATTGGTGGGCTGCAGGCCTGGGCCAGAGAGACATGCCTCTGTTTGCCAGTTCCAAGAACTGGTTATGCACAGTGCTGGGGAATGGGAGGGGCTCAGGCTGTGGATGGTGTGAAGATGAGGATGGTGGGGTAGGGAACAGGCTACAGAGCCTCCCGGACAGCACAAACACAGGGAACAGATACATTCATTGGCTGGGCCTGTGTTTTTCTCTCTTGTTTATCTTTGATATTGTGTCTAGCCAGGCTTAGTGACGTTTGTAAGCTAGGACAGAAAAGGCAAGAGTAGGATTATCCCCGAGTTTGGGGCCAGCCATGGCCACAGAGTGAGAGCCTGTTTGAAAAATTAAAAATCATTAGAAAAACAGAAATCATATTTCTATGACAATTGAAATTACTGCCACACCCCAGGTGACTTCTGATGAAGTTACACAAGTGAGTTCTCTCAAAAATAACACTACTGAAGCTGGTAAGGAGGCTGGCTCAGTGGGGTGAGCCTCCATGTGGTTGCTGGGAATTGAACTCAGGACCTCTGGAAGAACAGTCAGTGCTCTTAACCGCTGAGCCATCTCTCCAGCCCCGCCCCCCCTTTTTTAAAAAAAACTTTTTTCTTTATTTATTTTCCTGGAACTGGAACTAGATACCTTCCCCCCTTTCATCCCTCCCCTACCAACAGAAACTGACTTAGTCTCTCAGTCAGAGCTGTGCCGTGAATTCTGTCTGAACTGTGTTCCTCCTGCAGACAGACACTTTTGCATTATTCTGAGACAGGGTCTCATTTATTACAAGCTGGCTTCAAACTTGCTATGTAGTTAATGACCTTCTGATCATCCTACCTCCACATTCCTGATGCTGTGGTTACGAGTCTGCACCACCACACATGGTGTATGTGAGTACTGGGGTTCAAACACAGGCCTTCATGTTAGGTAGGTGAGCACTCTACCAGCTTAGAGACATCTTCTTCCTCATCACTCTATAGTCAATGTGGCCTCAAAGTCACTACATAGCCCAGGCTGGCCAGTAAGCCAATGCTACCCTCCTGCCTCTGCCTCCCAAGTACCAGACTTCCAAGTGTGAGTTACCATATCTAGCATTTCTTTTACTTTCCAAGCATAGTGCCTGGCACCCAAGTATCTGTTGAGTTAAGGATCAATGTAAATAAACTGAAAGCCTAAAGTGCCCCACAGAGAATTCCCAAAGGACAACAGTTGCCATACGAGCTGTGGTGTCCTCCTGGCCCTGCTCTGGGTTCTCCCTGGAGGACCAAACATCCATCACCACCAGCTTAGTGAAGACTGGTGACTACATTTCATCTCCCTTTGCTCTGACACTCACTTCTACCAGCAAGTATACATCATCCTCTCTACGATAATAAAATGATGCACTTTTAATGTGCCACCAAGAGGAAAAAGAAGAGCATTCCCCCAATTAAATGTCTACGTCAGTCAGTCAGTATAGGGGAGCACTCCCTTAATCAATCGCAGCTCTGGAGGCGGAGACAGAAGATCCAGGCGAGTCTGGTCTATATAACAAGTTCCAGGAGAGCAGGACTATACAGAGTCCCCGTCTTAAAAATAAATAAATAAACACTGTTTTAGTATAACCAGCATTTTCACATTTAAAACTACTTTGAGAGTTAGTTAGATATAGACGTGATCAAATGGAATTCTGAGGTACACAATATATGTATTTATATGTATACATGTGCACATATATAGTGTGCATATATATACACATATGTACATATGAAAGGCAGGCTAAGAGATTCTGTTTTCTTTTTTAACTAAATTCCCCACTTCACAGGACCATTTTTCTTCCTAACTGGGAGGAGCTAACAATCTCTTTCTTTACATGAGGAACCACTGTCCTCTTGGCCTCCCTCCTGGGTCACTGGCCCTTGTCCTTTTGATGTATGAACACGAGGCTGGCGACGCCCACATGTGCCAGCACCGGGAGAGTGTACATGCCATGGCTGTAACCAGGACAAATGTAGAACTGATGAGATGGTGCTCTCATTTTCTTCCCTTCATCCCTCTGCCTTCCAAAGGGTCCACAATGCTCAGCTCCACCACCAAGCTGGGGGAGGGCTGGGTGTGGTAAACCAGATAGCAGAATCAATGTCAGTCACAAGACTCTCAGGTGCTGTTCACTCCGGGGAATGGACCTAAATTTGCATTTCTAAGGAAATCATGTAGGCCAAGGCACATACCTGGAGATCCACAGATCTCATTTTACCTAAAACCCAGAGCGGGGTCCTGGACTCCAGTCTGAAGATTCAGGGTGTTCAAAATTTCATCTATTTCAAAAATTTCCTCTTCCTCACCCTCCATGTTTCTTCCACACCCTGGCACCTATGTCCAGTACACTCCTGTCAATGTGCTTTGAACCCTGCACCATTCTCTTCCCTCCCAGACTAGATCTAACAGGATGGTACCCATCACCTAAGTCCATACCTCTTTTCCCGGGTACTCTTGGCTTCCAGAGCCTCTCTTCTATCACTGCCAGATTCTTTTACCAAGAGAAAAGCTACTTCCTTGCCCAGAAATCTTCAATGACTTCCTTTGGTCAAGCATAAATAACAAGGAGCAATTATATACCAGGCACTAGGTCACACACATTATTCACATGGCTCAGTTTCTGCAACAGCACTTGAGAGGAAGAAATTATTTTACTAAATGACTCAAAGAGTCACTAGTTCAAAAAGATAGCTACACCAGGTAGGACTCAGGTCCAAACAGGTTCAAACAGGTCTCCTTAGACTGTCACTGAGTCAGACCAACCATGACTTTGGCCCATCTTTGACAGAGGACCCATGAGCTGTTCTCCCCAATCTCTAACTGCTCCACTTTAACAGGCTCTGCTGACAGGGAAATAGAGGCCAAGGGACTCAAGTTCCTGTCCAAGGTCAGCCAGCTGGCTTGTCACTGGCCTGCAGGAAGTTCCTGACTCCTTCCTACTCCTGGGCTTTGTCCCCATACCAGTCCTAGGTCCCCCAGGACTCACCAACCAGCCTCATTCTCACAGACAAAAGGCTTGGAGGTGGTCCCAGACAGAAAACCCCATCAGTCATGCCTCTGCCCGGCTCCTTGGGGACTCTGCCTGCAGAAGGCCCTCTGGTGAGCAGAACTCCATGCCAGCACTCCTCATTTGCTCCCTATCACAAGTCACAGATCCAAGGAAGAGCCAGCAGGCTGTCTCACACACCCACTACACTGATTGCTTCCTCTAGACAGTCAGCATGGGTACAGATCTACGGTCTATACGCTGTTGTCCTTTTTCCATTCTACTGAATCCAGGCCTCACACAGGCCAAGTGTGTGTCCTACCACAAAGCACAGGGGTGATGGTGCACACCTTTGATGCCAGCAGAAGCAGGAGGATCTCCAAGTTCGAGGCCAGCCTGGTCTACATAGGCAAGTCCCAGGCTAACCAAGGCTAAATGATGAGACCTTGTTTCAAAAGCAAAGCATAAATAAACAATAAAATAAAAACTAGGATAAGGGCAGCTAGAGAGATGACATTGTCTGAAGACTGCAATCAGTGCTGGTCACCTGCACAAATAGCAACAGGGAGCCAAGAAATTTAAGCCAATTTTGTTACTCTCAGAAATGTGAATTTAGTTAAAACAGTTGGAAGTCAAAAGCAGGATATGATATTTCTGAGAAAAGCTCTATTATGTTGACTGGGGTGGCCTTGATTCCGGTTTGTTTCTATTCAAGACACTGATCTTGCTGTCTTCTCTACTTATAACTTCATAATTCATAAATGACTAAGCCACTTCAGAGTTATAAAATTGTCTATTTGATTCAGGTAGTCTATCCATTGTAGTCACAGAAAAAGGCTTCCCTTCAGACCAAAATAGGAGAAATATCTTATTGTCTACACACACCCAAAAATTAACACATGAAAGAGTTATCCTAACAGTGTAGGCATGCTGTGGCTTAAAACAAATAAACAAAAACCGGTTAGGGAGAGTGGTCCACACAGTCAACCAGTCTGGAAGACATGGACCTGAAACATTGTAAAAACAAAACAAAACAAAACAAACAAACAAAAAAAATCACTCAAAACTCATCAAGAACCCAAGATTCTGAGGGAAAACTTAGTAATGCCTCACAAAATGTGCACAAAAAAAGCTTTTTAAAAACAAATATTTTTCAGACCCATGCCCATAATCCCAGTACTTGGGGGTTGAGGCAAGCCAGGGCTGGAGGAGATCCTACCTCAAAACAAAACAAAAGGTAAACTGAGTGTGGAGACTTCCACCTGTCAGTTAAGGGCTTGAGAATTGAGGCAGATGAATTTGCAGAGAATGAGGCTGGCTTGGGTTTACACAGTCACACAGACTCTCTCTCTCTCTCTCTCTCCCACTTTTAAAAAGCCTGGAGATGGCTCAGGAAAGCTGCTTTGCTGCCATGGTTGAAAAGTCTTGTGGGGGGGCTGGAGAGATGGCTCAGCGGTTAAGAGCACCGTCTGCTCTTCCAGAGGGCCCGGGTTCGATTCCCAGCACCCACATGGCAGCTAACAACTGTCTGTAGTTCCAGTTCCAGGCAAAAACCAAGGCAAATAAATAAATAATAAATAAAGTTAAAAAAAAAGAAAAAAGAAAATAATTCAAAAATGATCTTTAAAAAAAAAAAAAAGAAAGAAAGAAAAGTCTTGTGGGTCCCTCAGGACCTGCATCAGAGAACTGATTCCCACAGGTTGGTCCTCTGACCACCGAAACCATGATGGCATACAATAAATGAATGTAATAAAAATACTAAAAATAGTAACAAAGGTATACATGGTAACTAATGCCAGTAATCCCAGAATTCCGGAGGCTGAAGCAGGAGAACTGCCCTAAGTTTGAGGTTCTGTCTTTAATAATAAGTTTCACATCATGCAAATAAAACTAAAATTAGCATAGTCATTAAACTCTATATATGCAAATTGGCCAGACCTCTTTGGCTTGTCCTTACCAGAAAAATAAAGGACCATTTTTGTTTGGGACCTGATCCATGTTCAGATGAATTTTCTGCATGTCAGGACTATGAGGGGCCTTGGTTAGGGAATGGAGGCTTGTGCCTTCCAACCTTACTGTCAGAGAATCTGAGCAGTGCTAACAGTGCCCATGATATCATAAGGGATGATATCATACTGGGTAAAGCCTTAGGAAGTCTTCGAGAGAAATCACTAATAACGGTGCCACTACCATCAAAACCCTGAGAGGGGAAGGGGAAGCCGTATGAGAGAGGCTAGCTGTCGGTTGAGGGGATTTTGCTTAAGGACTGGAGGCTCCTGATGGAAAGACCCACAATGGAAAGAGAGGTCAAGATCGATGGACAAGACCCTAGAGTTTCTCCTCAGAAAACCTCATTTTTAGAACTTTTATCAGTGTAGGATCAGCATCACAGACTAGACATTGACTGACACTCGGCCCTCAGACCCCTAAAAGTCAGATGTTTCTAGCCACAGGAAGAGGCTACCTGTGAGGGCCAGACTCCCTTTGTCCAAGTTCAGTGCCTGAAACCCCAGAGATATCAATCCAGAAAACAAGCCTAAAACCTAATAAATTGATATGTCTGCCTAACTAGCCAGCTCACAGTTTGACTGGGAGAGAAATTAGGTCATAATCATAAAGTTATTAATCAGATCGGCTGAATGTTTAATCACATCACACTGCCCCTTGCCTCATCTTCCATTTTCCTGGGCAGGTAGACACCTTTGCCAGTCTCTGCTCCCAGAGCAGGCTTATCCTCCTGGATAGTCACAAGCTGCCCTTTAGATATGCTAATAAATCCAATCAGACTGCCATCTTCCCTGTGCCAGGAGCCGCCATGTCTGTCTGTAAGAGGCATCTGTCTATCTCTGAGCTCATCTATTCTGGGCAATGCTGCTACAACCCCCAGCTCTTGGGAGACAATCATCACTGACAATGAATTCTGTCAAAGGTGATGCAGATACTCCACTTACACCACTGCAGTTGATTTTTAAACTGCAGAACCTGGGAGACTGACCGTGCATTTGTTCTATAAGGGGGTGAGGGTAGGTCTAAGACTTGCTGACCCAACACACAGCTGCCCTGACTTAATCACACGTCAGGAACAGCCAGAGACAACAAGCAAATGCTAGGTTTGTCTGGGGCCCAGCCCTACTTGATTTACAAAAGCTGAAGGTCGGCTGATTGGCCCTCCTTCCCCCACCTGCTCAACCAAGCCCAGAGACTGTCTCCCAATAACTGTCATGCCATCCAGGTTTCTGCAAACTTCTATGTGATCGAGCAGACAGAAATTTCTAACAAGAAGGGATGGAAGAGTTGGAACAGCTGTGGTACTCAGAGCCTACAGAACTTTACTCGGGAAGATCCACGGACTAAACCTTTTTTTCTGTAGCCTAGCTTGACCTGGAACTTGCTATGCAGACCAGGCTAGCCTTCCACTGTCTCCCCAGTACTTCAATCAAAGGCTTGCACACTTCACCCTGCCCACAAAACCAGACTTTAAAAGATGGCCTGGGGCTGAGGTATGGCTCAGTAGAACTCTAGCTTTGCATTCAAGAAACTCCTAGGTTCCAGTCTGACACAGTGGTTTAACTCCAGCACAAAGGAGGCAGAGGCCAGTGATCTGTGAATCCAGGGCCAGCCTGGACTACATAGCATATTCTGGGCTAACCAGGTCTCAAAAGTTAAATAAACAAAACGAGCCTTACTCAGTCCTGGAAACCTTCTTTCTCCCTGACCATAGACAGGAAGGAAAATGGCCCCATGTCCCTTTTTAGGAGAAAATGCTCTGGTCTGGAGCCTGTGTCTGCAGACCCTGCAGAACCCTGGACACTTGGCACTGAATTCAGATTTTTGGGACATTGTCTATAATCCCCACCTCTCCTGTCTCCACTCTGCAGCTTACACAGCGCCAGACATTAACAAACTACTTCATTCTTTCGCTGTCTGGCCGCAATTAGAAACAATGAAAACCATGGTGGAGAATTCCTGCCATTCCAGTGCTTGATTTGAGACAGGGGAATAACTGCTAGGGTTCAGAGATTGCATTCTTTGAAACCAAAGAGTTAATAAGGAGAGAACATCCAACCAACTTCCAGCCTCAGGCTAGCTTCTTCCAGCTCTCCTAGACCTCTCCTAGAGATAAGGGCCACAGCATTCAGCCAACTTCTAGGAAGAGATCTGTATCCTTTTCATGGTAGCTCATAATTAATACTGTTTACAGATCTTCCCTAAGAACACTTCTAGCCACCTGGTGAGGGGGTGGCAGAGACTCATAGCAACCTCTGCTTCCAGAAAGTCTGATCTAGAATATTTCTGCTCCATTAAAAGACACCATAAAAGGGGAAAAATGCTGTCTTCTAAAATCCCATTTTCAAAAAAAGTCTTAAATGAGCCTGAAAGGCCGCTTCCCAATTTAGGAAAAAAAAATACTGGGGTTTCAGTAACATACACTGATTTAAACATCTCATACAGGCCAAACATCCGACGATCTATAAGGTTTCACTGAGCTGCAAGTTCTCTGCCCCGGCTGAAGCAAAAGGCAAGAACTGTCTGCTGCACAGCACAACGTATTTCATGTAGAGCCTAGGTTCCTGCCACTTAAAGGCAGAGGGAAAAGTCACAGATGCCCAGTATGTAACTAGGTCCTGGCTTCCATCGCCACCAAAAGGGGGAATAAAAAGCAGCCAGACCAGGAGGCACTCATCTGTCTTAGAGCCTGGTATACAAGATGTTCGAAACACACTTGCAGACTGGGATGGCAAAAGATTCCAAGGGAAACATGGGAGGCAGCAGGGTGAAGCTTATGAAAACCTGCATTAACACTTTGGATGTTTTAATTTTAACATTTTTTTAAAAAGTTTGTTTAAAGTGTCATTCACAGCCAGATGCTTTTATTCCCAATCCTCCAGAAACAGAGGCAGGTGGATCTCTTGTTTTTCAGGTGAGCCAAAGCTACACAGTAAGATCCTGTCTCAAAATACCAAATAAATATTATTCATAACTATAAGAGGCTAATTACAGTGTATCAATTTTGTGGGCATGAGTGCCACAATGCCCATGTGAAGGTCAGGAGTTATCTACTATGTGGGCTACAGGGATTAAGAGGTCATTAGGCCGGTTGGTTTATTACATTGAGCAACCTCAGAGGCCCTAAAATAGTTTTAATCATCTAAATTTTATTAGACTAAAATAATCATACTACCTTATTTTAATAACACTTATTGCCGAGGCCGATGACATCAGTTCCAAACCAGGGACTCACATGGGAGGAAAGAACCTATGCCAGCTAGGAGTCCTCAGACTTCTACATGTGTGCCTTGGCAAGTACACACCTGTACAGTCAGCTTCTAGGTTCAGTTTCCCAGGGACAAAAGAAAAGCAGGGCCTAGGTGTGGTAAGGATACAGCATGCCTATAACCCCGGTATGTAGATATTGGGGAGGAAGAGGAAGGAGGATCTGGAGATCAAGACCAGCCTTGGTTACACAGTGAATTGAGTCTACCCAGAACTATGTCAAATCCTAATAAGAAAACTCACATTATAAAGCACATAAGGAAATTGAGGCAGCACACCCAAGTTTGACTTCACAGGTTAAAAAAGAAAAATAGTTTCAGGGTCTGACCCAGGAGCTTGGTGGGTTAGCCTAGCCTCTCAATGGATTAAATAGAATTGTAAACATATCCAACCTTTAATGCCCTCAGTTGGTCTGCTAAATCTTTATCTGATGAAATTAGCAAATAAAAATCTGTTGAATAAACAGAATCATCCTAGGGAAGTTTGGCCAATGTCCAAAGTGGTCAGGGGAAAACACTGGAATAGAACATCTTTAAGGTCAAAAAGCAGAACACTGTGGGAAGAACTGGACTGGAAGACAGGCAAAAGCCCTGGGTTCCTCCAGCTGACCTGCCACACGCAAGTACCAACGGGGATCAGCACTTTCCAGTTACCTGCATAGATGGTGCTTAGGAGGTGCTCAGCCTGACTGACTGAAGGCAAGGTAAGTTTTTCTACACTAAATCTGACTGGTTAGAATCACCCCCCACCCCAGTCTCTCTGGACCATGAATGACACTGTCCAGTGAGAAGGGCAGAGGCACCATTGTCCTCCACTTGCCCACACAAAGAGAAGCTACAAGACTCCAGAACATCCTAATCAAGATGAAAGAGATGAGTACCCCGGGCTACCAGCACGTGACCCAAGTGATATGCAAATACACTGAAAATAGCCTAAAGTCAAGACGATCCCAGCCTATTCCGGTCTTCCTGAGGAGCGGCTACCTTTCCACAATTAAGGTAAAAAGCAGAAAGAAAGACTGTTTACATTTCACCAAGTCTGGAACATTGGGGCAAATGATGCTAACATCTAATTCCCGCTCTCCCAAAAAATAAGCTTTTGCAAGGAGGGGTCAAGCATTTGACAGTATACATAGTGACAGCCGTCCAGGATTAGGTATTGGGCATGGATTTTTCTGTGGCGTTTCAGGGCTGCAGCAGTGTATCTACAATCATATAGAATCCTGTGTGAGAAACACTGAGACACAAAACGGGGTCCTAGAGAAAACCTCTGCTCCCAAGAAACCCAGACTTGAATTTAAGAAAATAAACCATGCTGCAGGACAGAGTCCCCACCGACAGCCTGAATCCAGGCCATGCACTGCCCACCACTCACCTTGTATGGTTCTCTTGAAAAAAGCCTTGCAGGCCTCGCAGGAGGCCACACCATAGTGGTAGCCAGAGGCAATGTCCCCGCACACGAGGCACAGCCGCTTGGGGATGGCATTGAGCACAAACTCACACTTGATGTCGTCCACCATACCACTAGCACAGTCCTCGTAGCTTTTCCGGCACGAGGTGCCTCCCAGCCCAGCACCTGCGAACATGGGCGGCGAGTCCAGGCCGTTGGTGTGGGTGCCTAGGGCCAT
Source organism: Sigmodon hispidus (assembly GCA_004025045.1). Classification (NCBI taxonomy): domain Eukaryota; kingdom Metazoa; phylum Chordata; class Mammalia; order Rodentia; family Cricetidae; genus Sigmodon; species Sigmodon hispidus. The sequence continues at coordinate 158,643 of PVIH01000005.1, forward strand.
GCCAAAGCCACCGCTGGCGTCGGAGGAGCCGCTAGGGCTGTGGTGGCTGAGGGCATCAATGCCTGAGGATGGACTGGATGGCTCCGTCTTAATGAAGGAGCCGCAGCTGGAGCCCAGGTGCCGATCTTCAGAGGACATTCGGTTCAGCAGCCTGAGAATCAAAAACGCGGGAGTCAGTCCTAAGCAAGGTGGGAGGGTAAGGGGGTTGGGGGGGGCGCTAGTGGGCGGGCCACATGGGCGTGTCTGCAGCTAAGGCCCTGGTTAGCTGGAGAGGTGACCCGACCTGTAGCAACCGCCCAGAACAAGTTTCTGTGACTTGAGAGTACTAAGAAGCTTTTGCATTAGTAAACTGTGCTTTGCAAGTTGCTGGTCTAAGGGTGATGAAACACTATCTTTTCTAAATATCTGGCCAACCTTCCTACCTTGGCAGTAAGTGGAAGCTGTCCCAAGCACGGACCCTCACCTGAGGCACTGGCAGTAAAAGAGCCCCCCACCCCAGTCCCTTTTACTCCCTCCAACCCCAGTGAGTTCGAAGTTCAAGTTTGGGATCTCCCTCAGTTGCTACCCTCATCGAAACTGCTAAGTCTTCTAATGGGGGCAAAAAGGTTCAATTTGACCAAAGGCACCAGTCAGATTGTTGTTGATTCTGCAGTCCAGGTAATGGTAATGGAGGTCCTACTCGAAAGTGTGACTTCTTGTGTGTGTGTGTGTGTGTGTGTGTGTGTGTGTGTGTGTGCGCGCGTGCGCGCGCGCGCGCATGTCTGTCTGTCTCTCTCTCTCTCCCCCCCTTCTGATTTGGTTTGGGTTGGGATGGTTTTTTGTTTTGTCTTTTTGTTTTTTGGGGGGGTGTTTTTTGTTTTGTTTTTTGAGACAGGGTTTCTCCAATAGCTCTGGCCATCCTAGAATTTGCTCTACGGACCAGGCTAGCCTCAAACTCAGAGACTCACTAGCCTAAGACATACACCGCACCACCACGACCAGATATCTATGTTTCCTTCTTAGGCCCCCAATAATTCAGCTTGCACCCAGCCAGTTCCCCCCAAAGACAATCTCCGTTAGAATGAATGAGGGAGTCAGTCAAATCCAGTTCTACACAGCTGTCTTTTTCTTCTTACTCCCTTTCTTTTTGAGATGGAACCTGTGCCAGCCCTGGCCAGCCTAGAATTCATTAGGTAGTTCAGCCTGACATCTAGCTCTGTACTCCACTGCCTCAGCCAAGGAAGCACTGGGATTGATTACAAGCCTGCACCACCCGCACAGTCTCTCTATGTAGCCCTGGCTGGCCTAAAACAGACTACATAGACCAGGCTGGCCTCAAACTCACAGAAATCTGCTTGCCCCTGCCTCCGTAGTGCCAGACTTGTTTCGTCTTTTAGATTTAGAATCCCAGAGTCACGTCAGCTGGGCAAGCACTCTGCTTACCACCTGTACACCTCTCGCTTGAAGTTTTCTTCAGCCTGGAACCTCCAAGAATGCTTTGGAGGCCCACCAATATGGCAAACCGTTTTAGATCCCCAACACCTGTGGGATAATAGTTATTTCTGGTTATTGGGAGCCCTGTCTCTCCAGCCAAATTCACATGAAAGGAACTAACTAAAGGAGTTTCAGGGGGAACTAGTTGTTCACCAGCTTCAGTTAGGATTTGGGTTTGAAGCTGGAGGTAGATTGCCTTCAAAACTGTCTAATGGTGCCAGGCGTGGTAGCGTTCGACTTTAGTCTCAGAACTTAGGAGGCAGAGACAGGAAGATCTCTGAGTTTAAGGCCAGCTTGGTCTACATAGAGTTCCAGGACAGCTAGGGCTACAAAGAGACCTTATCTCAATCAAACAAACAAAACTGTCTGGAGTCCCAAACATGGCCTCACTCTTAGACCTGCCTCTGTGGGGTGGGGAAGGATTATGGAACAGTTTATGCACCCAGAACAAGTTCACACCTCCTGTATATCACTTGAGGTTAGCTTGTTTGTCTTTTTTTTTCTGTAAAGCCCACAAAAAGGGTCACTCCAGAGAGAAGGGGGGGGGGGTTCTGTCTACCCACAGAACAATCCCTGGCTAGCCACACACCGAGACCACAATGTTGTCAACGTGAGCCACTTCGGGGCTTTTGGTTCCACTGATGTGCAATCACATTCAGGACACTTCCGGGGGTTGTGACTCATCTGTACATGAGCTTGTCTAGAGAGAAGGAGATGCAGGTACTGGATCAAAGACCCATGTAGCTATTTTCAACCTTCCTAATGCTGCAACCCTTTAACACATGCTGTGTATCATGTTATGTGTATTATGTGATGTGTTGTTCTTCATATTATGGTAACCACACACACCAGGAAATTATTTTGCTACTTCATAACTGTAATATTGTTACTGAGTGGCATCTCAGCTCCGAGCACCATCAGAAATATGTTTATTCATGGCGGTGACCCACAGGTTGAGAGCGACTGCTAAGGGGTCTTGTTCTCCAGCTTCTGGGAATGTGACTGGGTCCCCACCACCACCACGTTCCAAATGGAATGTTCCTTCAACCTGGAGATCCTCTCCTACAGTCCCCTTCCCTTTGCCAGCACAGGGTACCCAGCAATAGCCTCCTCCAGCCGCTTCTACAGACAGCTCCGGCTGGTACCTTTTCTTCCTGAGCGCTGCCTCCCACAGTCCACTAACCACCAGCAAGGTACCCTAAGGAAAGTGCAGGCACCATCTGGAGGGAAGTCAGACCGAGCACATGGCCAAGAGCAGCGCAGGCCTCCTCCCCATAGGTACTCCCACACAGGGTCAGGGAAAACAGCTGACCCCTGGGCTTGAACTTTTGATCCACTCTAGCCCTTCATGTGAAGCCCTGGGGGACCAGAACTCCCCAATTCCCTAGTTCGCTCAGACTTCCACAAGTTCTGAGAACACCCAAGATTTCCCAAAATACTCCTGACACAGGCAGTGCAGGCTGCCACTTCAGTTGAGCATGAACTATGGGCTTCTGGCTTCTCCCCTGTCTCTGGGAGCACAAAAAGCCTTTACCCAGAGGGAAGCAGAGGGAGGCCGTAGCTCCTCCTGCGAGGGGATGGGCCACTGTTTCCCACTAAAAGACCCTGGAGGTGTCCGGTTGGGCTCCCAGGTCCTGGCTTCCTCTCCAATCCTGCCCCAAGGCTTTCTTTATTGTCTGTGATCCCCAGGCCTAAGAAACTGGATTCTAGTCTCAGTCAGAGTTGGTGTGGGAAGCAGCTGGTAATTCAGTACCTGAATCCCAAGCGAGGGTCATTTGGTTTAATGACAGTATTTTTTCATCCCCCCCCCCCATCTCTCTCCTCCTCCCTTCCTCCCTTGCCCTTGTCTCCATTTCCTGATTTCTTTAGTGGGTTTTTTTTTGGGGGGATTGTTTTTTTCTGAGACAGGATCTATGGAGTCTTGCGTGGTTATGTAGACCAGGCTGGCCTCAAACTCACAAAGATTCTTTTGCCTCTGCTTCTTAGTACTGGCATTAAAGGCATGTACTACTACACCAGGCTATTATTGTTATTATTAGTGTGTGTGTTGTAGTAGCACGAATGAGACTCAGAGCCAATTATCGGGGAAAGGCTGAAATATCAGAGAGAGGAAGCACCACAGTCAGTTCTCACCCAGCTGTCTTGCAGCTTCCTCAGCCTCGATCCTGCTTGCTTCTCCTGGTCGGTCGATTCTGTCTGCCTGGTTTCTACAGCCCTTATACACCCTATCCCATCCAGGTTAGGATTAAAGGTCTATAGCCTTGAACTCACAGAAACAGAAGAAGTTGTGTTATCAAAGGTGGAGGTCACCACTCCAGGCTTTCCCTGTGCTGGGATTAAAGGTGTGTGTGACTGACACAGCTGTTTATCTTTGTATTCAAGGTTTAAGAATTTCCTGAGCTGTCTGCCTAGGATTTGACTGGGTGCTCTCTCCCCAGTATTCAGGTTTTACTAAATATGTAATATCCATCCACAGTGTGTGTGTCTGTGTGCGTGTGTGCACATGAGCACAGGTGCCCTTGGAGGGCAGGGGTGGGAATCCCCTGGAATTGCAGTGCTGAGCAACCTGATGTGGGTTCTGGCAACAGACTTTAAATGCAAAGGACAAGCAGTTAGTGCTCTTACCCTCTGAACCATCTCTCCAGGCTAACACACAATTCTCCTGCCTTAGCCTCAAGTGCTGGGATGTTAGAACTATAAAGTGCTTACCCATCACCACATCTATTTAGTTTTCTCATCTCCAGCACTACCAGGATGCCTTCCCATGGACAGTCAGCATGTTCGGGTCCCTACTTCACACCAGCTACTGGCTGACAAGAAGACAAACGCAACCCAGTCTCCAGGTCAGACTCCCTCATGAAAGATTCACAGGGCCTGGGGGCACCATGGACAGTACCTTAGGAGCACCCGGTTCTGGTCTTCTTTGGCTATAAAGATCCCTGAGAGGCCTTGTTTTGGCTCATTTTCTTTTGCTCTTGGATCCTACCTGCTCCCCCACTCCAAAGCTGGCTGACCAGCAAGATCGAGCCCCAGTCTTGGTCTTTGCTTTGTTTGCAGGTTTGGCTTTTAGTGTCTGGAGGTGGGATTTCACTCGGTAACCTAGGGTGGCTTGGATCTCACCCTATAGCTCAAGCTAGCCTTGGACTGACCACACCAGTCCTACTTCAGCCTTTGAGGGCCGAGATTATAGGTGTTCTATTGTATTTAATCATCATAACCTACCTGCTAGAGACTGTTTTCCCTGCTTTACAGAATAGATAGCAGGGGTTCCAAGCGTATTCAGCTTCCCGGAGCCCAGGAGCCCAGCCAGCTCTAAAACAGTGTCTGCAGAACTGGTTCCTCTGTCAGGATCCCGTCCCCCCCCACCCCAGGCCTGAGGAAACCCACTCCATACAGACACTTTGTCTTTACAGTTCCCCAAAATACAGGTGGGTGTTTTAATTGTCCCCAACAGATCCCAAATCCTCACTGTTACCTCCTGACCCCTAGTGTTAAGAGCAAAAATCTCTGGCTAGGTTACACAGTGAAACTGTGGGACCCAGCAAAACAAAAAGAATGAAGAACTCTTGGGGGGGTGCTAAGGGGGTTTGGGAGAAAGTGGAGTGTGTGATGATGATGATGATGTCCTTTGTGGTCAACCTGGTCTCACATACCTGCCAAGGCAAAGAAAGTTACTGGAGATGCCAGCCTCTCTGGGACACTCGGCCATATCCCTGTCCCTGACTTCAGGCACTTATCCACAGAAAAATATAAAGGGAAGGACAGAGAGAAGGAGTCCAAGAGGCAGTCCCAAGTGAGGCAGTGCATACCTGCAAACCTAGCAAATGGGAGGCAGAAACCAGGGACTGCAGTGAGTTCAAGGCCAGCCTACACTATATAGTGAAACCTGAAAGAAATGGGGAGAGATGGAGAGATGGAGGAGCGGAGGGAAGGAAGGGCCTTGGGGATGCGGCCCTGTCAGTAAACTGCTTGTCATCAGGTGTGAAGACTTGAGTTCAGATCCCCAGAACCCAGGTAAAAAGCTGGACAAGGTAGCATGCCTGCAACCCAGCACTGGAAAGGCAGACAGAAGGGTCCCAGGGATTTATTCACCAGGTAGTTTTTTTCAAACAGTGAGCTCCAGATTCACTGAGACACTCTGTCAAAAAAATAAAAGATGGTATGAGGCAGTGCATGCCTTTAGTCTTAACACTGGAGAGGCAGAGACAGGTGGATCTCTATGAGTCTGAGACCAGCCTGCTGGTATATGCACAGAATCTCAATCTCTCTCTCTCTCTCTCTCTCTCTCTCTCTCTCTCTCTCTCTCTGGCAGGTATAGCCTTGGGTGTTCTGGAACTTGCTATGTAGACCAGGCTAGCCTCAAACTCAAGATATTTCCCTGCTTCTGTTTCCCAAGTGCTGGGATTAAAGACCTGTGCTACCACACATGGTTGAAATCCCGTCTTTAAAAAATAATGTGGAGCATGATGAAGACACCCAGTGTCAACCTCTGGCTTCTATATACATATAGGCACGTACATGCTCTCATCAAGTACATACATACTTAAATAACTGAGGAGGAAATAGAAGTGAGCTGAGGAAATGGGAGCGAATAAAAAGAGTCTGTCACTAATGTGATGACCAGAACCTTCTGGAAGGGAGGTGGACAGCAGCTTAGACACAACCACAAAATCAGATGAAGGAAGAAGGGGCCAGCGTCTGATGTCCTTAGTCATTAGGAGGTGGCATGGCCCCAGAACAGGATCCCATTTATGGTGTAAATGGATGCAACGATTGGAACAGAAATGACTGACCACAATTGTCCCTGAGGTTTAGCTGCCTGAGGTGAAGGTGGTATCAGTGGGGGAGAAGGTGTCTTGCCTGCCTCCAGTCAGCACCATCTATAGGGCAGGCTCCCCTGGACTTAAGGATGTGGGTGTCGGGGAGGGGTACACTTTACACTGTGGTTGATCACATTAGGATCTTTGATGAGAAGCAACTCACTGAGAACAGAAGGAATGTAAGGTATTTTTAAAACAACCATCCATACTTCAAGTTTACTCCAGCAATTCTTTCCTCTGGTTCCCACCAGGTGACGTCACCACCAACCACTGCCCTCTCCATTTCTTTCCCTACACAGATTGAAAGTACAGGTTGAGTAATCTTCAACAAGCAATGCCTCAGACGAAAAGTACTTCAGATATGACAATGTTTTCTTCAGATTTTGAAATAGTTGCATAATACAGTAAGATCATTCTAAACATGCAATGCTTTTGCTTTTCCCAAAGGTTACTAATCTACAGAACCAGGAGGTAATTTTATACATTTTTTTTTTTCTCCAGTGCTAGGGATCAAGCCAAGGGCCAACCCCCAAATCCAGAACTTTTGGAAAACCATCCTGACAGTACAAATCTCATGGTTTAATAAATGTGCTTTAAATTATTAGACATATTTGTGTAGTATGGGGGATATGGTTCAGTTAAAAAGCATATATAATTCTTTGGGTTCAATCCCAGCATAAAACCAAAAATAACAAGGTACAAATTTTGGATTTCAGATTTTCACTCTACTTTATGCCAGTTGCTAAGGGTGGTTTTGTATGGAGGGTGATCTGGGCACCACAGCATTTGCCCAAAATCCCAGCTACTTAGAAATTAGAAGTAGCTGAGAAGATCCTAAATTCCATCTCTACCCACTTCCAGGCTATATATTAGAATTGTTTCAAAAACCAGTAAATAAATCATAAAGTGTAGGGATGTAAAGGGAAGGGCTGGGGTTGGAACATGTACAGACCTTGGGTTCAGTCTCCAAGATTTAAACACTCTAAAATCCTAAGGAGCAAAGTCGGGATGGGAAGGCAGGGCCTGTGTGATGACTCAACAGGCAAAAGCCTGAGGATGTGCATTTGATCCTGGAACCCAGCTGAACTGCAGAAGGCTGTCCCATGATCTCTACATGCTCCCCAACCCTCTAAAAGCAGGAAGGGAAGGCACAAACGGGGCGTATAACTCAGTAGAGTGCTTGCCCGGCTTGTAGAAGGCCCTGGGTTTGATCCCCCATTCTACATAAACTCATCCCTGGATATGTATGCCAATATCAGCACTCAGGTGGAGACAGGAGAATCCGAAGTTCAAGGCTAACCTCAGTTACACAGTACAACAGTTGAGTTGGAGGCTACCCAGGGCTACGTGCAACTCTGCCACAGAAAGATGCTACACAACCTTTAATCATAGCATTTGGGAGACAAGAGGCAGGTTAAGATCTCTGAGAGTGAAAGGTGATCTTGGTCTACAGTCCAGTACTAGGCTAACAAAGGCTACACAGTGAAAACCCTTTCTCAATAAAATAAAAGAAAGAAAAATTAAAAATGAAAAGATATTAGAGGTGGCCAAATGGAGTGCAGGAACAATACAGTCTCAGGATGGGAGTAGGAGGTAACCAACATGGGGGGGTGGGCTCAGGCCAGCCATCATCTGGGGCTGGCTGGATCAATAACTATTGACTCTGTGGGGAGGGAACAGACATCCCATCTCAGGGCCTTCACTGCAGAGCAATCACTGGTGGTCGAAGCCCCCTGAGGCATCATCTCTCTTTGATCTGTCTGGTAACTGGAGCTCAACAAGCCACCTTGGCCACAATGTCACCACCATCTGATTAAACGGAGCCCCCTGGCTTTCACACAGCCCTTCCTGCCCCAGCTGGGCATCACTCCACAAAGCTGAAGGCTCTTCAAATACATGGAGACAGGGAGAAACTCAAAAGTTCTGAATGAAACTCTAGAGGAAAAGGATTCGTAGTGTCTCAGATTTTGGAGCAAAGTAGATCTCAGATTTTTCAGAGTAGATAGAGTACTCCGCTTTAATTCAGCAGGAATCTCAGGTACAGGTCGACCCTCCACCCCCAGGTCACCTGCTAGCATTTGGGGTGGGGTCTTCTCATCACTGATATGAATCTGGGTCATGAAACTGTTGCCCTAGCTACAGCCTCTGGCTTTCTGATCAGGCCATGCACCTGAGAGCAGGCACAAACATCTGTGCTAAACATGTCAGTTCTCCCTCACAGTATAGTTGGTTTTGAGTAGCCAGGTAGTGCCTTCTCTAGTGCTCATCTGTAGAATGGGCTCAACCATAGCATCTGCTTCCCAAGGCTACAGACCTGCCTAGGGATAGTGCTGAGGAAGGAACCAGCTCCAAACAGTTCTGATCCCTAGCCATCACTTAGTGGGTGCTGCTATTGTGATAACTTCCATGGACAGCTGCCAGAGAAATCCAACAAACACCAGCCCCAGCCAAAATTGAGGATAAAATACAAGAAATTTGCCAAATACTGGGGTGGGGGGGGGTTGACTAATAAAGAGGAGAGACAGGCCTGAACTGGGAATCTACTCAAGAGGAAAAGTCTGAAATAGTAACACACACATTTCTACAATCAGCGACCTAATTGGAAACTAGGGACCATTAGGTAAAGGCAGATGGCCCCTCAGACCCTCAGGCACCCAGAAGGAACATACTTAACCTTCCTGACAATCAAAACACTTGAGAGGTGCAGGAGAGCCACACCAACCTTGGCTACAGATGGCTATATACCAGACCAGCCTCTCTCACATCAGAGTCCGCCTTAAAAAAAAAAAAAAAAAAGAACAACAGAAAAGTAGCACTTAAAGAAGATTGGAGTTGTTGGTTTGTGCCTAAAATGCCAGCACTAGGAAAATGAAGCAGACAAATCAGAAATGTAGGGACAGCCTCAGCAACCAAGAAAGTTCAAGCCCATTAGACCATTTCTTTAAAAAAAAAAAAAAAAAAAAAAAAAAAGCACACCTTAATAGGGGCAAGCCTGTGGCTAGATGTAAATGAATAGCCAAGTCTCAGCTGTCTCGGTACTTACTACATTAGGGGAGGGGGCAGAAGGAGCAGAGGAGGGGAGGGTGGGCCAGCGATGAGACATGTTAGCATTAGATAAATCAGGTTTTGTTCACTGAGGTCCATTAATTATAGATGCATTTTTTTTTTCCTTAAACTCAGAAGTTTCATTATTCAAACCTTTCCTCTGGTAGTCTGAATTGCTCATTTTAATACAAAATGTTTTTTATCATTCCTGAGGAATTGACATTTTGCATATTTGTATCTTTCAACTTTCACATGCCTGCCCAGCTGAAGTCACTGACCCTCAAATCTCGGCAGGCCCTCTGCTTAACTTGGGACTTTTAGATTAGGGAACCATAGCCTGGGAAACTGATTTGTCCCAAGTCACTAGAGAACCAGGCTGGTTGGTGGAGGGCACCCAAGAAGTACAGGGTTTAGACTCTGAGCTGGGGGGACCTGCCTGGGAGACCAAGCTGACAGAGAAAGCCACCAACCTGCCACCATCCCAGGACACAGTGCTATTCAGGCACTTCCGTCTGTGATGTCTGGATTTTATTTTTATTTGTCTCTCTTGGGACTATCTTCACTGGAACCCAGGACAAATGAGTGCTCAACAGTGTAACGGCCTCAGTGACAGCCTTCCTCCTTCTGCATGCTCCAGAGCTCAGGCAGAAATCTGTAATTAAGCGCCATGTCGCTGGAAAGATTAGTCAAAACCAGGCTGATCCCAGACAACTGATGGAAATCTCATTGCACGGCAAATTACCGCATGGAAAATAATGATAGGTAATTAGTGTCTTTCAATCGGGGCTTTTTAGCCATCAGTTTTCAGGCTGCATACAGCAGAATGGGGAGAGAGGCTGAACTGAATGAAGCTGGGAAGCACTGCTGGATGGACAGCCACTGGCTCAGGACAGTGAGGAAGTCCTAGTCTGGCCCACAGATGGCAACTACTAGCTTTATGAAGCTTCGGCCCTGACTTAGAACTTCCTCAGTGACATGTTCTTTCCAGGGTCATCGGTACTAGTGGCTCTCGCTTTAACCCACTCTGCCAGCTCTGGGTTCCCCACACCCCAACAAAGGTCAAGGAAGCTGTTGGTCAGAATAAACCAGATGTGGTGGCACAAGACTATAACCCATGACTTGGGAGGCTGTGCTAAGGGGATGACTGTGAGTTCAGAACAGCTTGTACTACCCAGCAAGACCTTGGCTCAAAAATAAGACAATAATAATAACAACAACAACAACAAAATGAACAGGGTAGAAAGATGACTCAGAAGAGCACTGGCTATCTCCCAGGGGACCAGGGTTTGAACCTCAACACCCACATGACAGCTCACATGATCTGTAACTCTAGGTCCACAGAGTCGATGGGCTCTTTGACATCTGGGGATACTAGGCACACATGTGATGCACAGACACACATGTGAGCAAAACACTCAAAACACATAAACATAGAAGTAAATGAACAAAGATTTGTAAGGGCCAGCAAGATGACTCAGTGGGCAAAAGTGTCTACTTCCAAGTCCGATGGTCTGAGTTCCATGCCTGGGACCCACATGGCAGAAGTCAAGAGCTACACACATTCCCAGGTGCACGTGTGACACACACACACACACACACACACACACACACACACACACACACACATGTAATGAGATTAACTTAAAACCTCAGAATTTGTTTCTACCCCATCTCTCACGTCCTACTGATGGTGACATGGCATTTGACATCTGTGAATTATCACGGTTGGTCTTGAGCCTGTTCATATTTTCAGTCTGTATCAGTGATGTGGGATAAATACCCCACAGACTGGTACTGAACACACTCAACTGTCTCCAGGTGGCATCTTATTCTCACATGAGCCACGGGCATGGTCTGGGCACTTAGCTCAGCTAAGTGAATTTGAACTCCAGTTCAGCCACTCATGATCTGGGTTATTGAACCTCTGGGTGCCTCAGCTTCCTTGACTGTGTCATGGAGATGCAAACGAGAGTCCTCATCTCCCAGGGCAGTCTTGAGAATGAACACCTTGATACAGAAAAGATCCTGGCACATAGTAAGTACTCATCTGTATGAGTAACTGTTCTATCGTCTTTGTATCGTCTTTGTTTGGCAATAAGGGAACGGCCTCTACTTACCCTCCAGCCATGCACCTGTCCATCTACCCATTCAACCACATACTTCACACACCTACTACTTCTGCTAAGAAAGTTTCTGGTAGCAAAAGGTATCCTCATTCAGGCACTTCTTCTGGGAATTGACATCCAATCCCAACATACTTCTCTCTCAGACAGAGGTGGGTACCTGACCCAAGAGAGGCCACCAAGTCTCTCCCAGAACATTTCTGGTGTTGGGGATGCCTTCAGGAACTGCAAAATGCAGAGCTCTGGCATCAAACAAGGTCATCACCTCTCCAATGCACAGTGGAAAAGAAGAATATTGAAGCTGGAAGCAACTAAGAGTGAGGATGAGAAGCAGAGGATTCTGGGATGCTCTACTGGTCCAGCAGCCAATGGTATCTCTGCACAAGCCATTGAGCATGGATGCTTCTCTGATACCTGTGTCCACACGGAGAGCTTCAGGCACTTGAAGGCCTGACTCAAGCACCATCTGCATCATGTCCTCACATACTCACTCGCTTGCTATTCTTTGACTATCCACAGTACAATCCCTAGTCAACAAAGTAGACAGGACCCTGCCCTCCATATTGTATAATTCTAGGTGGCACACCTTTCTCCCCGCATTTAGTCATCTATGCAATCCCAATGCATTTGAAATTGATCACAAGCTGCACAGTTTAAATAGTGGTTTAGAAAATAATACGGGGGGCTGGAGAGATGGCTCAGCGGTTAAGAGCACCGTCTGCTCTTCCAGAGGACCCGGGTTCGATTCCCAGCACCCACATGGCAGCTAACACCTGTCTGTAGTTCCAGTTCCAGGCAAACACCAAGGCAAATAAATAAATAAATAATAAATAAATAAAGTTTAAAAAAAAAAAAAAGAAAATAATACGGACTGAACTCAAAGATACCATCAATGCAGCAAAACATCACCGGTAAGGGTAGTTGAGACACCTAGGAATTCACCAGAAGCCATTTGTTTTCCAGCTGCTCTTGCAGTCCGATGTGACCATGTGACTGGTATCAGGTCCAAAGGAAACTCCAGTTCCTCAAACTCCGAAGGACAGTCCAGAAATGAGCTCATCTTGACTACAGAAGGAGTTCTGGTGGTGAGATAAAAACCTGAAGTTCTCAGGAACTGGTGAAGCCGCCTCCCCTCTACCAAAAGGAGGCATTTTCCTTGCCTCTGGCCGAAGGGCATATGGCTATCTGTGGTCTCTACTAGCATACTAAAGCCCATGCTGGCCTCCAGGCTCCTCCTGTATCACACGCACTGTTAGACATTTCCAAGTTCATGTTTACCCTGATCTAGCCCTTCTTCCTTTCCCCCTTCCCTCCTCCCAGGCATTCACCCTGATGTTCTCACTATGCTTTCTCCAGTCTCTGCCCCTGCTTCCCGCACTAGCTTCCTCTGTTCTTCATCCCCCACTATTCTCCCCTCGCTTGCAGATAGCCCTCCCTGGCTATGGACAGGCTGCTGGCTACGCTCATCTATTTCTCTCTCTGGCCTTCCAGAGGCCTCTGGCTGTTCATTTGTTCATGTTCATATTCACTCTCTCTCTCTCTCTCTCTCTCTCTCTCTCTCTCTCTCTCTCTGTCTCTTTCTCTCCTACAATAAAAAAAAAATCTCCTTAACCACACCATGGAGAGATCATGTCATTGGTTTATACAATCAGCCAATGGAGTAAGAACAAGTAGATGTAAGCCGCTCTCCTATTGGCTCACGCAAGTCTCCCACAGCACTCCTTTCTTCAAGGCCTCCTCTCAGTCTCTCCTATCACCATGCCTGATCTGCAAGTCACAGGCACAGGATCTGGAAGGGAACTCAGGAGACAACAGAGTCACAATGTGGAAGGAGCCTGGGACCCAGATCACCTGTCAAACACCCTCACTACAGTGGTAGAGAGACAAGATCAACTTCTTATGGGTTAGCTACCATGACACTGTGGAAGAGTCGATGCCGCCTCTAACAAATACCAAGAGCAAAGTGCCACGTGATGCAAATTTAGTCATGATGAGGACCCGGAATCACAGGGGAGAATATGAGGCAGCAGCATGGGTGTGCCCTGATAGGAGATTTCTCAGATGAGGCATTCATTATTCAGGGAAAATTCTGCTGGAGGAGGGGCAGGGGATCTATGGCTGAGAAAAAGGTAAGATGGGAGAGCTCTCTTCCTTAGCTCTGACCCGTGCTGAGCAAAGCAGAAATGAATGACAGACTCTTTATCTATTTTATGTGCACTGGTGTTTTGCCTGCATATGTGTCAGTGTGAGAGTGTTGGATCCCCTGGAAATGGAGCTACAGAGAGTTGTGAGCTGCCACATGGTGCTGGGAATTGAACACAGGTCCTTAGGAAGAACAGCCAGTGCTCTTAACCACTGAGCTATCTCTCTGGCCCTGACAGACACCTTCTTCATCCTGGATATTGTACTTCTGTTTGTGCAGGCCAGGGAAAATTAGCATTTAAGGTGCTTGGTACATACTGCTGACTTCTCCTCCCCTCTCACTCCAGCTACACCCCAATTCTCCTGTGTGTTGCTCCTACCAGTTTATGCATATTCCCAAAGGGCAACGTGTGCGAGGCCAGTGAGGGGACACTTCTACATACTCTCTGGTTATTGAAATGGCCCTTTCTATGTGGCCCTATGCACAGCACGGGTGACACAAGCCATTTATGACACTCAGCATTCCTTTCTCATCCTTGTTCAATTTTCCAGCATTATGTTATCTAGGCAGATGACTGAGACACCTTCATTGAGATATATGGAGACCAGGCTCTGTGGTCAAGTGGCAGTCCAGGTCTAACCTTGGTAGTGACATAGACAATGTTACAGAGGGTTTGCTCTATGCCAGACATGGGACAATTATGTATGAGGTTGCTGATTCTCTAAAATTTGCTGAGGTGGGCCCTATCATTCCCTTGCTCTGCGCCCTACCCCCCACCCAAGCTTTTTCACAACTTTGAGACAAGATCTCACTTGATAGCCCAGGCTGGCCTAGAACTTACTTTGTAGTCTAGGCTGGCCTAGAATTCATAGCAATTTTCAACCTTATCAACAACTGGGATAATAAGTATGTTCCACTGTGCCTAGCTCTTATTTCCCCACTTTGCAGATGAGAATGTTGAGTCCCAGGAGGGGAAGAGTCAATATCTTGCAAGGGTAGCATAATCAGAAAACACTATCTTGTGTTACTGTGCAAAGGGTACTGTCCTACATTCAGAAAGCAGGAATTTTACCTCGCCTGGAACCTTCCAGGATCAGACCACTGACTACCTCTGCTGTTTCCTGCCCACTTTCCTCTGGGGCTGCACCATCTCAGCCTACTGAACTGCTGTTGTGAGACAAAACTTCCTGGGGAGACAAGATACAGGTCTTCTAACACCAAATAGGGATCCCCAACAGACCAATGTGGGGATGGCAGCCACGTCCAGCCTGGTAACCAGTTAGTTTTAACGGGGTTACATACAAGAGTATGGGTGAGGGGCTACTTACAGGCACAGGAATGACTCAAAGTCAGCTGTATCACCAAGGCACACCCCAGCATATGGGTGACAGCTCACAAAAGCTCACTGCACAGCCTGCAGGAAGCTCAACACGTGGGAGAATATCATTTCCAGGTTCCAACTCTTGGTCTAAGCCTTGTCTAGGCAGCTGGTCTGGTTTTGGATTCCTGGTCTTCAGTTTTCTCTGGGAATCTTCCTAGTAGCTTAGGTTTTGCTTTCTCTTAGGCACTCTCAGCTTTTATTGTTTACTAGAGCAGGGAGGGGTCTAGTGAATCTTGTCAGTTTCAGGGAGTTCCTGGAGCTATTTTTTACTTGTTTACCTCCTTGCTTAAGGAGCTCCCCTGCAGGACCAAGTGTTTTTAACCTCAGAGGAAACCTTTACACAACATCTCCTCCCTCACCTCTGTTGGGGGTTGGGGTCAAGGGCTTGTATTATGCCAGTTGCTGAGTTCACCACTGCCCCAACCACCTGCCCTATTCTGGTGGTTCCTTAACTACATCAATCCTCCATGACACCAGAACACTAATAGGCTGTGTTGTGTCAATTTGAGACAAGCTGGGGTCATTTGGGAAGAGAAAACCTCATTTGAGAAAAGGGGCCTCTGCAGCCACTGGTGGATATTTAGAATCAGATGATGGATGTGGAAGGGCCCGGCCCCCTTGTGGATGGTGCCACCTCTGTGCTGTGGTCCTGGGGTGGAGAAGAAGGCAAACTGAGCAAGCCATGAGGAGCAAGGCAGTAAGCAGCACCCCTTCACCGCCTTTGCACCAAACCTATTCATCCTTCCAGATTCCTGAGCTGCCTCCCCTGGATGATGATGGACCACAAGTTATAAGAAGAAACAAACCTCTTCCTTCCCAAGTAAGTTGCTTTGGGTCATGATGGGTATCGGTCTCTCTCTCTCTCTCTCTCTCTTATATCCTGATTGCAATTTCCCCTCCTCTTCTCCTCCCATTCCCCCTTTCCCCTCTGTGTCCCCACCCCTCATCCACTCCTCAGTTTCTGTTTTTAAAAATGACAGGCCTCCCATGGCATATCAAGTTGCAGTAAGACTAGCACCTCCCCTTGTACTGAGGCTGGATAAGGCAACACAGTGTGAGGAATAGGGTCCCTAAAGCCAGCAAAAGAGTCAGAGACAGCCCCTGCTCCACTGTTAGTCCCACAGGAGGACCACGCTGCATCACTGTGCCATATATGCAGAGGGCCTTGGTCAGTCCCATGCAGGCTCCCTGGTTGTCAGTTCCGACTGTGTGCTCCCGTGAGGCCACGTCAGTTGATTCTGTGGGCTTTCTTGTGATGTCCTGCACTACCCCTCTGGCTCTACAATCCCTCCTTCCTCTCTTCAGCAGGATTTCCCAAGCTGTCGGTCTCTGCATCTGTTTCTATTAGTTGCTGGATGAAGCCCCTCTGATGACAAGGGCTAGGCACCGTTCTATGAGTACGGCATATCATTAAGCATAGTTACATGACATTTTTTTTTTCTCCAGTGGTGTTTGGTCTCTGCACTATTTCGTCTCTGGATCCTGGTGCTCCAGGCAGTGTCAGGGGTAGGCTTGCTCTCATGGCATGGGTCTCAGGCTGGACCAGCCATTGGTTGGCCACCCTTACCCTAACACATCCCATAGGCAGTACAGACTGTAAGTTGACGCTTATGTGGCTGGGTTGGTTTCCCAATTTCTCCACTGGAATTCTTGCCTGGTCATAGGAGATGGCCAGTGATGGCCAATTCTGGGGTCATCTTTGTAGATTTCTGGGAGTTTCCCTTGTACCAGGTTTCTTTTTTTTTTTAAGAATAAAAAAAAAAAAACACTTTTATTTATTTAATTATTTGCCTCAGTGTTTGCCTGGAACTGGAACTACAGACAGTAGTGAGCTGCCATGTGGGTGCTGGGAATTGAACCCTGGTCCTCTGGAAGAGCAGACGGTGCTCTTAACCGATGAGCCAACTCTCCAGCCCCCTTGTACCAGGTTTCTACCTGACCCTGAAATGCCCCCTTTCGTTTCGGGTCATCTCTTTCATGGTGTTTAACGACAGCAATAGAAACCGTAACTAAAACACCGCAGGCATTTCTTGAATAAAGAAACAAAAAGGAAAACCTGAGAACTGGTTGTGTCTCTGGCCTCCTATGGTCCCTCACCCTGTGAGGAGGGAGAAGTGCCAGTGCAGATACTGGAAAGGGAGGGAGCAGAGTCTGGAACAACAGTCTTCTCAGAGTGACTAAGTGATTAAGTTTATCAGAAACCAATAGTCTTGGTTTAGATACTTAACATATGAAGGACATATGTGTTTTTCTTACTTCCTCAAGTCTTTGTTACATTTATTTTATGTGTGGGTTTGCACACAACTCAATTCTCCTTCTGTCTTTGTGGAGACTGAATTCAGATCATCAGGCTCTTACCTGCTGAGCTGTCTGTCTCCCAAGTCCCTGACATTATTTTAAGACAAGTCCTGCTATAGAGCCCAAGCTGGCCTTGAACTCTTAATGCCCCTGCCCCTGCTCTTCCCTGATTCAAGGTCAACTCCATAATTTTTTGGCCTTTTTAAACACAAGCAAGCAGACAAACAAAGGTCCCTGAAATAGGAGAGATAGCTCAGTGGCTAAGAATGGGTTTTTATCTTTGGAGAGAACCTGAGTTCAGTTCCCAGCATTCACATCCCTGGTGGCCCATAATCGGTTGTGGCTCCAACTCTAGGGAATTGGACACCCACTTTTGACCTCTGCAGGTATCTGCATTCATGTGCACATCTACACACAATTAAAAATAACTTCAAAAAAATGTCTGGAGACCATCTCATGTATTTAGCAAGTATTTAGCCAAGAGCCTGAGATTTGCTTATGGAGAAATCTGGTTCCAAAATCCTATAAAGTAGAATTACAGGAGGTTGTGATCTGACATTAGAGTCTGTTTATTTTTAATATTTATTTATCTTTGAGATAGACTGTAACTGTGTACCTCTGACTAACCTGGAGCTAACTACTATGCAGTTATATAGACAAGGCTAGCCTCCAACAGAGATGTTTCTGCCTTTGTCTCCCAAGTACTGGGGCTAAAGGTGTGCACCACCATACTCAAATTTTAAAAAGTTAATTTGTGTGTGTGTTGGTTTTTAGGCTTTTATTTCTGTTGTTGTTATTATTATTATTATTATTATTTTGAGACAGAGTTTCTGTGTGTGTAGACCTGGTTGTCCTGGAACTTGCTCTGTAGACAAGGCTGGCCTTGTACTCATAGAGATCCACCTGACTCTGCCTCTTGAGTGCTGGGATTAAAGGGTGTGAACCACCACCACCACCACCACCTTTGGCTTTTAAAATGAGATTTGTTTTTATTTTTAAGTGTGTGTGTGTGTGTGCGTGTGTGTGTGTGTGTGAGAGAGAGAGAGAGAGAGAGAGAGAGAGAGAGAGAGAGAGGCCAAAGAAGTCAGATCCCAGTGGAGTTGGAGTGACAGACATTTGTGAGCCAGCCAACATAGGTGCTGGGAATTACGTTTAGGTCCTCTGCAATGACATGTGCTCTTAATAACTGAGTCACCTTTCCAGCCCAAAGGAGGCTATTTTAACATTGACACCATTGTGGCTCATGAAAATAGTGGACAAGTGGCTTAGAAAAGGGCCACATGATTAAATCTAAATTTAAATAATCCACAAGGCTCATGCTCTTGGTCGGGAACCCACAGGATAAAGGCAGATATCACTTGGTTCTGAATCCCAACTTTGGTATTTGCTGGTTATGCAATTCCTTGCTGAACCTCTCCATGCCTTAGTTTTCTTATCTGAAAAAATGACAAGATAATACCCAATTCCTTTTCTTAGGATTAAATGTCAATAAACAAAGTATTCAAAACAACACACATGTGCAGTAAATGCTCAGTAAGCCTGAGCTATTCTGATCTCCAGGCACCCATGGGTGCTGGGTGCACATTCTATGTGTTGAGGCTCTCCCTGAAAGAGGATCTCATTCCTCCATCTTGTGCACAGATGCAAGAAGAACATGATGAAACAGTGTGCATGCATGTGCACCCTACTTGTAATTCTTATTTTTTGACACGGGATCTTATGTGGCCCAGGCTGCTCTTGCACTATGCTATGCATGCATACTCTTCTGCTCCTCCAGCCTTCACCTCCTGAGAGCTGGGATGTCAAGCTGTGCCACCATGCCTATCTAATGCATTGCTAGAGTCTGAACCCCGAGGACTTTGTGCTAGGTAAGTTCTCCACTCAATACACTAGATCTCCAGCCCCTACTTTATTATTTAGAGGCGGAGGAGGAATCACCCTCAGCTTTTAGCCTCCCTAATCTATTCTATTGTGAGATGGATTGGAGAGTAAGGTTGCCCTTGGTCATGCTGTCACTCAGCACTGACTGACCCCAGTGTTTGACTATTGATCTGATAACTTAACAGCTGGTTGGCTCCATCAAAATGGTATTCTGCAATTCAATTACTGCTCAGGACTGCAACTTTCATCTAAGGGGGGGTGCTGCTGCCCCCAAGCTGGGGAGGTAGAGTTATTCTCTGCCAGCACTGAAGAAAGAGACTATGGCTCTGTTTCTTGGAGGAGGATGCCAGCCATGCCAGCAAGGATAGGACCTCTGAGCTTTGCAGAGAGGCTTCAGATACCATCACACACCACCAAGCCTTAGCTGCTACACCAGTGAACTGGGTCCTAAGAGATGGAGGGTGGGGCACAGGACACGACACGGGACTCACACCAAATGCTCTTAAGTGGAGAAAAAAAGTCTGCAGGGGAGTACCAAGCTTCCTCTGTGAGCACCCACCACCAGCACGGTGGCACAGCACTCTCTATATGAGTTCTTCAGAATGACTCTGGGGACTAGAGAGAGTTGGTGAGCACCCACCACCAGCATGGTGGCACAGCACTCTCTATATGAGTTCTTCAGAATGACTCTGGGGACTAGAGAAAGTCGGGGAGCACCCACCACCAGCACAGTGGCACAGCACTCTCTATATATGAGTTCCCCATCTTCAGAATGACTCTGGGGACTAGAGAGAGTCGGTGAGCACCCACCACCAGCACGGTGGCACAGCACTCTCTATATATGAGTTCCCCATCTTCAGAATGACTCTGGGGACTAGAGAGAGTCGCAATAGTTAAGAGTACCTGCATTTCTGGCCGAAGAATTGGAAAGCAGGCAATATCACTTTGACCTAGAGACCTGGCCTTTGAGGTCCCAGTGTAGGGGGCATGGCCAAGCCAGTTTAAAACCTGTGGCCACAGCGGCAGCCACTTTATTTCTGTTGTCTCTCCTGTGTTCTTGGAGGAAGGGCGGGACCATACTTTCGCAGGCTGGACCAGCTCAGCTTTCCAGGAATTGTCCAACTATTCAATTCTTTGTATCAGTGAGTGTTTTCCTATGAACCTCTTAATAACTATTAACCTTTTTAACCAGTTGCTAGTGATTATCACCAACACCACCACACAGTGGTCCACAACCATTCATTCTTAACTCCACTTTCCAAGAGACCCAATATAGGGTTTTGAAAATCCACCAATCCCTGAGTTCAAAAAACCCACCAATCCCTGGGCTAGATCCAAGCTCAGGCCTTGAAATCCTATCAATCCCCATGCTAGAAATCTCCACAAAGGAAAACTCTGCCCCCAAGAAACCCTATATAAGCCTGCCTTCTACTCAGTTCTTTGCCAATTTTTGCCCAAACAGAGGTAACTACTCTTTTGCAATTTTCCCAATAAATCTCTTGTGTGAAGTTTGTAGTGCAATGTAACTTTGTGGTAGTCCTTGGCTCCCAACTGCCATATAACCTTCCTGCTCAGATCTGTAACATTTACATACAATGTCTTCTTCTGAACTCCAGGAACCCAAGGCACACTTGGGATGTACGTAATACATGCAGGCAAAATATTCCTATATGTAAAATAAATAAATGTAAAACAAAAAAGTCTAAAAAAATACCTGTACAGGTTTTCTATCTAGCACTTACTTGCCTCAGAGCCAACTCTAGAGAAGCATCCAGAAGTCAGGCTGGAAGAAGCTAGGTAAGGAAAGCAGGCCTCTGTCTGCTGGTAGATCCAGGCAGAAGAGATGTCAGTACCAAGTTAGTATTCTGGGTGGCCTGCAAGCCTTGAAGTTAGAGAACTCAAAGTGAGTAGGGTAGGAATTTATGGTGTCTAGGGTATGACTAGTTTGACCTGGTGGCGTAATTCCAGTTTCTAGGCTGCCCAAGGCAGGAGGATCTCAAATTCCAGGCCTGGCTGGTCCACGGTAGAATGGGCAGCCTCGGGCCTCAGGAGCCTCCAACCCAAACCCATGTGACATGGTTGATTTAAAGGCACATTTTGGCTATTTGGCCTGAGTCCAAAATTACTTTGCATCCTCTTCATAATGCATTGACCTAATCTCTCTCTCTCCTCACCTCTCTCTCACTCCTCACCTCTCTCTCTCTCCTCACATACTTAGAATGGTAACTTCTGAGCCCCCATCATCTTTAAGCCTCACATCTCAGGCTTGAAGAAATCATAAGCAGGACAGTCCTCTGAGCCTGATGGGAAGAGCCTGGACCTGGGTTCTCTTGGCTCCAAGACTCTATGTCTTGACATTATTGCTTAAGTTCCCTGCCGGGCTGTTCTACATCCCTTTCCAGAAAAGGGAGCCAAGCCTAGGCACCTGCTAGGAGGGGATGAAGGATGAAGGCAGCAGTGAGTGAGGCACTACACCCCGGAAGAGAGGTAGACCCCTGGACCTAGAGCTGTTCTCAGAGACTGACACCAGGTAGGAGCTTTTTGCTTATTGGCTCATGATAATTTCACAGGGAATGTCAGGGTTAAAAAATGAAATCACAAAGAGGTAGTGAGAAATCCACCTGACAGAATGAAACACTAGCTGAATACAATGGTTGGAGAATATGACAGACAGAAGCTGGGAATCCATATTTATTGTCTTCCATTCATTGTGTCTGGCCAAACTCCCATGGCAGACCTCCTGTATCCCTGAAGCTAGGGACCAGAAACTATGGTATAGGAACCAGAGGCAGGGGTTCTCCATTCACAGCACCAAGGAACCTTCTGCATGAAAGAGTCTCCAGCCCACCTCTTCTCCCTCTGTGACCTCCAGCAAGTTCTTGACCTTTTCCAAGCCCAGCTTTTCATTTCAAGCAGGAATAACCCATTTACTGACACATATTGAGAGGATTGAATTGAGATGTTATCTTCAAAAGCCTTGCTAAGAGTCAGCTTCTCCTAACGATGCTCCACCCTCCCAGCCTTCCTCCCCTGGCCTTTCATAATCCCTTACTTCCGGGAGAGGCAAAGAATACCTTCAATGATTGCTCCAGGGATCCACCCACAGAAGACAGGAAAAGCCAATTCCCAGTCTCATTCCAGCCCCACCCTACCAGACCCCCCCCCAGTGAGGCAGAGAGGGGCACTCTAATTTGTGTGGCTTACTGGCAGAGGGGTACCTGAAGCCACTCCCCAAGCTTCCTGAGTTCAGAACTCAGCTTTGACAATTCACATACTTTCACAGGCTTTTAACATCACAGCTTCAAAAGAGAGTTGAAAAGGGGCCCAGCTTGTGTGCCTCGAAACTATTAGCATCACAAAAAGTAAGGAACTCCAGAGAATGTCTCCGACTCTAGGGTAGGAGACTGGGGTTTGAAGGAAGAACATCAGTAGATAAACCAATAAGACTCAAAAAGGGTAAAGAGTTTATACAGTTCATAGGGATGGGGAGAGTGGGTTTCTTAGCTGTGACTAGTCTAATGTTACCAAGGTGATGCAAGGCACGAAGAAACCCTATGATGGGTACCCAGGGGTTCGGTGCTGTGTTGAGAACGGGTCTGTAATGTAAAACCTATTCCAATAAAATGCTTTTAAAAGAGATTATAAAGACCAGGAGGGGTGGCATCTATAACGCCTGCACTCAAGAGGGTCAGGAGTTCAAGGCTAAGTGAAACTAAAGAAGGGGGGTAGGAAAGAAAGAAAAAAAAGGAAGGAAGAAGAGAGAGAGAAATAAGTAAATAAATAAGAAAACAAAACAAACAGAAACACATCCAACTAGGCCTGTAGTAGAGGCCTGTGAGCTCATGACTCAGGAGACTGGAGATGGAAGGCGGAAGGCTGGAAAGTGAAAGGCCAGCCTGGGCTACACACTTAAACACCAGCCTGCACAACTTAGTGAAATTCTGTACTGAAATAAAACAAGGGTTACAGATATCAGCCCTATGTAGGGTGCTGGGCTCGCTTAGAATGTTCAAGGCTCTGAGTTTGATTCCCAATACGGAGGAGGCGGTATTAGATTAAAACAAAAAAGTTACGTATATTGTATGTGTTAGTACTCAGAGTGCAAGCATGTTCCATTCGTCCTGGCCCGGGTTCAGGGCTGTTTCGGACTGGACCCAGATGCCATCTCCCTTTGCCCTGCACACTGGCTTGTCAAGACAGCACGATTCTGCTGGTTTCACATGTGGGTTCCACAGACCTGGCCACACCCAGGGTCTGGGTAAATGTCACTGATGCAAAGGTTTGAGTCAAGGGCCAGGTGAGGGTAGATGCGGTGTAACCCCAGTGCATTGTGGGCAAACTCAGAGGTTCTGCTCTCAAGACACCAGCTAGGGGACCTGCACCTGGCTCCCAGCCCATACAGTCCACAGTGTACTTCAGGAGCCTGGGTGTGAGAGAGAGAAGGGATAGAGGCTACACAGTGGTTCTCAACCTTCTTAACACAGGTCCTTTAATACAGGTCCTCATGCTGTGGTGACCCCCCCACCCACAAAATTATTTTGTTGCTACTTTATAACTGCAATTTTGCTACTGCTATCAACTGTAATGTAAATATCTGATATATAGGTTACCTAATATGCAATCCCTATGAAAGGGTCATTTGACCCCCAAAGGAATCATGAGCCACTGGTTGAGAACAGCTGGGCTGCAGGAGGCCAGGGTTACATCAAAACTCCCCGCATCAGCATGTGCTTATCAATCAGCTCAGTCAGTTGAGAAAGCTGAGAGAGAGAGGGGGCAGATGAAAAGGAGTTCCTCAGGAAATGTTAGTGATGGTCAAGTTCGTTAGATTATGTATATGCCGCCCAGGTCGGGTGAGTGGGGAAGCAATGAACTTCAGCAGTGTGAGGGGACCCTAGCCTTGCACTGGAGAACAATCCAGAACCACTGTAAGAACTCATGAACAGGGGGCTGGAGAGATGGCTCAGCGGTTAAGAGCACCCTCTGCTCTTCCAGAGGACCCGGGTTCGATTCCCAGCACCCACATGGCAGCTAACAACTGTCTGTAGTTCCAGGCAAACACCAAGGCAAATAAATAAATAAATAAATAAATAAATAAATAAATAAATAAATAAATAAGAACTCATGAACATTAGCAGCCTTTGCAATAACACCAGAGGGTCGGAACAGCAAGCATTGGCTTTGTAGTTTCCTAGGGTTTACACCTACCAGAGCCCAGAGTTCACTTGGCTTTATGGGAGCCAAAACAGGGTTCTTCACCTGATGCTTTGTGCTTCCTAGGGTACAGGGTGTCCCTTACACCTGTAGGGAAACACTATTCCATCCTGCAGACAGTAGATATTATGCATTTATTTCTTTGAGTCGCACACATTATTGAGTCAAATACAACAGACTCTGCACCTAAAGACATTCAGGGCAGCCAGGCATAGTGTGGTTCATGATTGTAATCCTACCACTTCAGCAGAGGCAGGAGGATTGCCTTCAGTTTGAAACCAAGCTATGAGGCCACACAGTGAATTTCAAGCCAGTCATAGCTACCTGTAGACACTGTCCTCAAAAACCCACCAGGTAGTTAGTGGGAATAAAGCCACTGGGAGTTAAAATGTCCGACTGGGTCACAAATGCAGTCATGTTCACAGAGGAACATTGACTGGTGCTCCTGAGAAGTGAATCAGGGAAGGCTTCCTGGAGGAGGGAGGCCAGGCTTGGAGGATAAGAAGGCATCCTTAGGTAGTAGACCTAGCAGGTGATTGCTGGCTTCCCTTCTGAGGAAAAGGAGGTTCCAAAAGCAGATGGTTGCCTCCCACTCAGCAGGCCCACCTTTCTCTCCAGCCCCCCCACTTCTTCTCCCACACCAACGCTTCAGCAAAGCTAGCTATTTAAAGGAACAGGAAGCTAATCCTCATGCAAAGGAACATCTTTAAGCTAATAATCGCTCCACAATGCAGCTGTTATGTAATTCTAGATTTTACAATACAGCCTGGAGGGGAGGTGTTCTGGTCCCTACAAACCTTTCTTCATGGGGGAGGGAGTGTTTCTGAGTAAAGGATGATAAAATGTCTAGTTTGGGGGGGCGTTGCTAGGGGCTGTGGATTACAGTAGGAAAGGGTCAGAGTGGGAGGAAGCCTGTGTTCCTGCATGACTGTGAGCAATCCAAGGACTGTGAGCAATCTAGGGCCTGTAGGCTCACAGAGCTGGGGGGAGGATGGGGGGAGCAGAGAGGGGATAGGGAGGGGTTGGTAGTACTTCGTTGTAGACAGGAAGAAAACTGGCTTAGCCCTTCCTGCCCCACAAGAAAAAAACTGTATCAGCCAAGTGGTTCTGAGTACAAGGACCAAGAAAAGGACTCGCTCCTTCTCGCAGAATGGAAAACTGAGGTGCCCATCAGCGACCTTCATTCTGTACTGCCCCCTCCCCAGCACCACCAAACCCAGGCCCCCCACTGCTGTTCTTCACAGCAGACTGCTCCTCTGCACGCACTCTCAGACCTTCAGGGTAAGGCACACTCAGGGACTGCTCAGCCTTGTGACCCCAGCATACAGCTTGATGCCAAGTAAACAGCAAGTACTCAGTAAATGTGTTGAGAAGAAACTAAAGTCAGCTCATTTTATGGAAAATCAGGTCTAGAATGGAAAGGAAAATTAACTTTTGAAGTATTTATTTGTTGGTTTGTTTGCTTTTGAGACACATTCTTACCATGAAGCCTTGGTTGACCTGGAACTCGTTCTGTAGACCACGCTGGCCTCAAACTCACACAGATCTGCCTGCCTTGCCTTGCCTTCTGAGCGCTGGGGTTAAGGTGTGCACCATGACCGTCTCTTAATTTAAAGTTGACTAGGGAAGTGAACACGGGTGAGAAATCACACTTACCGAATCTCTCCTACACCTTGGCATTATGCTAATTTCATTTAAAATGATATTGTTTAACTATGTAAACACATTATGTTTTAAACATAAGTAACAAAAGTAGTGTAATATAAGAACAATCTACGGCCAGGAGGTGGTGGTGCATGCCTTTAATCCCAGCACTTGACAGGCAGAGGCAGGAAGACATGTATGAGTTTGTGGCCACTAGCTAGTACAGAGTAGGAAAGCAATGTATTCTTCGCTGGCTTGGAACTCACAAGGATCCAGACTCCTAACTCTGGGATGGCAGGCCCTCACCACCCAGCCTGGCTTGCTGTTTTGTTTTATTTTGTTTACTGGAAACAAGGTTTCATGTACTCAGTAGCCAAGGCTAGCCTGGAATTTAGGATTCTCTTACACTTTGCTGCTCTGCTGTTGTTTTTGGTTTGTGTGTGTGTGTGTGTGTGTGTGTGTGTGTGTGTGTGTGTGTGTGTGTGTGTTGTGTCGGGTGTATCGAGGCAGAGTGTACTTTAAATCACTGTGGCTTCACTATAGATACTCAAGAAGAAAAACCAGCCTGTTAAGGGTCTTGGGAGGTCTAAAAAGCATGGTGACAGGGGTCTGACATGCAAGCTCATAGTATTAGTGATTACCAGTTAGTGTGTGGCACCCAGAACACACTGCATGCTGGGGGGGGGCTTTCATCCATATGCATGACCAGCTATGGCCATGTAAACCCTGTACAACCACCTGCGCCCTTATAAGCCTAAGACCCCACTGAGGTATTGGTTTTTTGGCTTGGCTTAGTTTTGATTGAGTGTTTATATAAATCCCTTAATAAATATTAATTCTTTTTTAAAATTTTTAAATACTTATTTTTATGTGAATTGGTGTTTTGCCTGCATGTGTAACTGTGTAAGGGTGTCAGATCTTGGAATTACAGACAGTTGTTAGCTGCCATGTGGATGCTGGGAATTGAACTCAGGTCCTCCAGAAGAACAGTCAGTGCTCTTAATCACTGAGCCATCTCTCCAGCCCATATTAGTTCCTTTAAAATAATAATTGCCAATAAATAATTCTAACAATATCCCACATTTCTCTCTCTTTTGCTCTTTGTCTTCATACTCTTCCCGCAAGCTTCCTAAATAAACTCTAGCGTGGGTGGGTTACTGGTATTGTGGTTCATTCCCGAATGCATTAACACACAAGCATTTTCACTTGCAGCACCATCTTGTTGGCCCTGAACCTCTGATCTTTCTGTCCCAGCTACACACAGCTTGGAGTAGGGAAGCAGACACATGTAGATAAAGTTAGCAAAACTCACCCAATTCACTCCCGGATGGGTGCTCTCATCAAAGGCAGCCCCCCCCCCCAAAAGGAGACTCTGAAAAGGAAGTTCTTGAAAATTTTCAGCCTGCCATTAGGAAGCTGACATAAGTCAACAGAGTGACAGCAAACAGATGACAGGAAGAGTCCAAGATGTGCCCACCAGGAGCCTCCTGCTGAGTACACCAGAGGGGACATTATATAACAGAAAGATCCCAGGATCCAAACCAGTTTGGCTCCTGGCCCTAACCAACTTGAGACCTCACTCTATCCATCTGCAAAATGGGAACAAGGTTTCACTATAAGTTCACTTGGGAGACATTTTTTAATTCTTTTAACTTTTAAAATTTTTATTTATTTATTTATTTATTTATTTATTTATTTATTTATTTAGTGTGTGTGTGTGTGTGTGTGTGCGCGGGCGCACGCACGCTTGCTTGCTTGTACATACTTGAAGGTGCCTGCAGAGATCGGAAGAGAGCATTGGATCCACTGGATCTGGAGTCACAGGTGACTGTGAGACACCCGATGTAGATAGTGAGAATCCAACTCAAGTCCTTTGGAAAAGCAGTGTCCTACTTTGCTTCTCTATTGTTGGGATAAAATACTAGCCACTTGAAGAGGAATGGGTTTATTTCCTCTTACAGTTCCCAGGTCACAACCCAGCAAGGAAAATCAGGGTAGGAACTCAAGGCTGAAGCCTGGAGGTGATAACTGAAGAGAGACTGCGGGCTAAGGCTTCATGTTCCTTCATGCAGCCCAAAACCATCCGCCTGCCCATAGTGGGTTGGACCTTCCTTCCTCAACCACTGAGCAAGATACTGCCCCACAGACAGACAGGCCTTCGGGCCAATCAGATGGAGGCAGTTCTTCAGTTTAGCGGCTCCTTTTTGGGTAACTCTGCTTTGTGTCAGGTTGACAAAAGGGACCGGAACAAGCAGCAAATGCTCTTAACTGCTGAGCCATCTCTCCTGCCCTTACTGAAGAGATTTACAAAACTGCCAATGAATGCCTTGACCTCCTGAATACTAGGGGAGCTAAGGGTGCAAGCCACTGTGCCTGATTCTACGGGGTGTTAGGTTTCGAACCCAGGGCATTGTGCCAGCGAGGCGTGCACTTTACCAACTGAACCACACCTCCAGTCCTCTATTACTTTTTTGATTGTCTTTGGTTTTTCAGACATAGTTTCTCCATGTAGCCCTGGCTGTCCAGGGAACTCACTCTATAAACCAGGCTGGCCTCAAACTCACAGAGATCCACTTGCCTCTGCCTCCCAGGTGCTGAGATTAAAGGTATGTGCTGCCACTACCCAGCAAAAGATTTTGTTTCAATGTTATGCATGTGAGTGCTTTGTTTGTATGTATCTCTGTTCACCAGCCTTTGGAGGTCAGAAGCGGGCATTGGATCCCCTGGGACAGAAGTTACTGATGTTTGTGAACTATGTGGGCGCTGTCAGCTGAACCTAGGTCCTCTGGAAAAGCAGAAGGTGAGAGCAGCCTCTCTGGGCCCCAATATTACTTCATGCTTTTTTTAAATGAAAAAAATGACAAAAAGGAGACTCAATAAATGGAAAGCAAAGCCTTCTTATATGATTGCTCCATTCTTTTGAATGGGGCCCAGCCATGAGAAATACACCTGGGGCAATGTCCTGCAGAGTTTGCCCCTCAAGACTGGAGCAGCAGTCACTACTCTCTTTCAGGACCTTGGTGCTTTATTCCCAGTCTCCAAAAATCCACTCCCCTGAGGAACTTCCTCAGCTTCCTTAGCTAATGTATTCGCAAACCAAATTAGGGGGGTCCTGGCTCCAGGAGGCCCTGAGCCTGGTTGCTCTACACAGAGAATTAGATACCATCTAGTGCTTAAATGCGATTAGGCCCACGGTCCCCACCCCACATGCAAAAGCCCACTTTCTAATCAGTTTTAGAAGGGCCTCTGCAGATAGACACTAATGGTATTGAACTGAGATCTTTACAGGGAGCCAGCCGCCTGAATGAAGTCTGTGGAGATAAACCGTCCATGCTGGATTAAAGCAAAAGCCTGTTGCCAGCCTTAATGTTCTTTCTCTAACTATCCACACTCCAGGAACATCAACTATGTCTCCGCCTTCTCTTTCTATACCTCACCCAGACCTAACTCTACTCCTACCCTGTCTCTGGTCACCTAACTGTTGTTACTCACCAGAGGTCCAGGAAGTGATGCAGTAAACAGGACCCCCCCCCCAATATCATTTTTGGTCTCACGATTATACCTGATGGCTATCAGCTGCCTGTGTGGCCTCAGACAAGAACTTAATTTTTCTGGCCTTGAAGCCAAATAGCTAAAAACCGGGAATATGGATAACAATGTAAGGAGATGGAATATGCTGGAAGAGCACTTCTCAGCCAAAGTGACTCCCTCCTCTCTCCTACACTGAGGCCACATCAACCTCCCCACTCCCTGATGGTTCCTCAAAGCTACCTAGTAACTGGAATTCAGGTGCTCTGGAGATGTCAATGGCTGCAGTGTGATGCCGAATCATTGAAGGTGGGCCCTGTCATTGATGACTGACATGGCCCATGCTGAGCTTCCAGAAGCCTGTGGTCCTACACCCACAGGCACAGTGCTGTGGCTGGGCCAGGCACAGTCAGAGGTGGCTTACCCAGGCTAAGGAAGCTTCAGGCGCTGTATTGCCTCTGGTGCCTGGTATCTGGAGATCCAGAAGAACCTCGGCCCCCCTAGAAGCCCCACTTTGGAAACAGCATAGTCACTATCCATGTCAACTACAAGGGTTTGAGACCAAATGGGAGCCAGTGCCATGGCCCTACTGACCCAACTGGACCCAGTTTTTGTACTGAGCAGCCTAAGTGACCGGAAGTACATGGAATAACAAGTAATGCAGGTTATGCATTCGATATTCTTCTAACCTGTTTGTCTGTACAACACTAATGGCTGATTTTTTGTTATTTGAGTTGGTTTTTTTTTTTTTTTTTTTTTTTTTCCCTAATCTGAAGGGCCCATAGACACCAGGATAACTGTAAACTTGCTTTGTATCTGAAGGTGACCTTGAACTCCTAATTCTCCAGTCTGTTTCCCAATGCAGGTATATCTCACTACACCAGGCTCCTTTTCCCCTTAACAAGGGCTAAGGTACCCAGGGTGAATTCAAACTTGATGTGGAAGCTATTTTTGAACTTCTTTTTTTTTTAAGATTTATTTATTTATTATGTATACAGTATACAGAAGAGGGCACCAGACGTCATCACAGATGGTTGTGAGCCACCATGTGGTTGCTGGGAACTGAACTCAGGACCTCTGGAAGAACAGTCAGTGTGCTTAACCTCTGAGCCATCTCTCCAGCCTATGTTTGAACTTCTTGACCCTTCTGCCTCTACCATGCAAGTTCAGGATGTGTCATCACATTCAGCTTAACACTGCATTTTAAAAATGATGTAGATATGTTCTGTAGCTAGGTGGGCATCCATGTAAATGAAAGTTCCTGAAGAGACCAGAGGCATCAGATCTCCTGGAGTAGGAGATCCAGGGAGCTGGGAGTTGCCAGACATGGGTGCTGGGGCTGAACTTGGCTTCTCTGCAAGAGCTTTAAGTGCTTACTCTTGAACTTCCATCCAAATTGCATCTCATGTCAAAGAAAGATGGGTACAGGTTTTTTTGTTTGTTTGTTTGTTTGTTTGTTTTTTTAAATCAAGGTGTCCCTTGAGAAGTGTTTTGAATAAAGACAAGAAGGTATGTATGTGAGGGCATGTGAGGTTGGGAGAGATGCTGCAGGCAGCAGGAAGGAGGTTCGAAGTCTCCCATGGAGTGAACTGGACAGCGAAGAGCAGTGGGAACCTGGTCTAGCTGCCTGTCGGCAGCCTCTCCAGCCACCAGGGTGCCCCTAGGTGAGACTCCAGCTTCTTCAGACAATCTTCCCTTTGGTTCCCACTTCTGATCCTGCACCTTCCCCAGGGAGAAGCAGGAGCAGTTTGTGTGCCCAGCCCTCCTGGACCACAGCCGCCTACGGATTCCTGTAAGGAGCATGACATGTTGGAAACATGCAACAAAAATGTGCTTAGTCTTTAAATATGAAAAGAAAAAATAGGGCTGGAGAGATGGCTCAGTGGTTAAGAGCACTGACTGTTCTTCCAGAGGACCTGAGTTCAATTCCCAGCATCCACATGGCAGCTAACAACTGTCTGAATTCCAAGATCTGACACCCTTACACAGTTATACATGCAGGTGAAACACAAATTCCCATAAAATAAAAATAAATATTTTTTAAAAAGAAAAGAAAAAATATAAAATTTATTTTTTCCCTTTTTCTTTGTCTTTTTGAGATGGTGTCTCACTTTGCAGCTCTGGTGGGTCCCAAATTTACAGCAATTCTGCTGCCTCAGCCTCCTGAGGTGTTGGGATTATCTATGTGTGCTACAACCCCTGGCCTCTGAGATTCTTCCTAAGAAAATTTAGCCACAAATGACATTCAGGTAGAAAGAGATACTTATACCCATATTATCATTCAAAACTTGTCTCAAAACAGAACAAAACAAAAATCAATCAAACAAAAGGTCTGGGAGGAGGAGCTCAGAAGGTCCTGGTCTCCATGAGGGGAGTTAACAGTTAATAGTTTTGGGGGGCAGTTTCTTCAATGGTGCAGTCATTGGTAAAGCCCCAATCCATGCTCCTGTAAGCAACTCTAATAAAACTGAAATAATAAACAGATCTGGTCCTGGTATTAAACACCTGTAGTTCTATACTAGAGAGGTAGAGGAAGAAGAATCAGGAATTCAAGGTCATCTTCTGCTGCTCAGTGAATTCAAGGCCATCCTGATTTATGAGTCTCTGCCTTTAAAGTCCATTAAAAAAAAAAAAAAAGAGTGTCTATGGTGACAAGAAAAAAGCCAGGAAGGGTTGGGAAGATGATTATTCTCTATGTAGCTTACATCCTGGCCACAACGGGCCTCCTGCACACTCTGGGATTTCTTACTCTCTGTCATATGAGTAGCTGCTCATAGAGGCCATATACCTTTTCACTTTATTTTCTCTATTTGCTTTTATTTTTAATTATGTGTATGGAGGGTAGTGCATGCATGTGTATTAGGTGCTTACAGAGGCACTGGATCCCCTGGAACTGGAGTTATAGGCAATTATGAGCCAACAGATAGCCATAGCTGCTGATGATTGAACTCGGTCCTCTGTCAGGGCAGTACATGTTTTCAACCTCTGAGCCATCTTTCCAGATCCATATACCTCCTTTGATCAGCCTGTAGACTCACAGGCCCACGGTGGAGTTAGTCCCATTGCTGTCTGAAGAAAAAACTGACATGAGACACCCCTTGCTTCTATCCCAGGGTTGACCTAGCCTGGAGCATCTGACCCTACCAATTCTAAACCAACCACCTGCCACCTCCCCACTAGACAATGTATGTAAGTTCTCAGCATTTCCCTCACTTAGTTTATTTTGGAGAACAGCACCCCTGAGTGTCCACATCTGTTGGAATGTCCTCCTACAGGCTTCCAGGAGCCCCGGTTTCCCTTCAGCCTTCACTCTGAGTCATACATGTACACATACAACTTGGCTACACATGCTCACACACATAGGCTCACATACTCACATACACATGGCTCTCACACACATAACATGCTCTCATGCACATACAATTGCATACACTCAGTGCACATACATGCTCACACACATGCTCCTGTGCGCACTTGCACACACATGATTGGATGTCCTCATTGCAAATCATAGTGTTCAGCAAACGAGTGCTGGGTACTAGAGAGTAGGCAGACTTCTCTAAGATACATCCAAAGATCAAAAGTTCCTGCTCCTAATTAGCTCGTCTTTTTGCTTGTTGCCATGTCTACCCGGCTGACACTGTGGGGGCTACCTTTAAGAGCACTGGGCTAATGAAACCAGAACTAAGCAAGATCTTCCACCAGCAAGGCAGATGGATGACAGTTTGGGGCCATTCTGTGCCCAGGTTATTCTGACAATCCCCCTGGAAGAGGGGACACTGAGCCAGCATCAGCCTCTCCTCCAAAGCAGCCCTGGGCTCACACAGCCCTGACCTTTTCTGTTTCCCTTCAGATGAGCTGAGACACTCAAGCAGTATAGCTGAGGAGGTTCCTTGCCCTGCAGGACTGTCCTTACACAGTAACATCAGGGCAAGATCGGGGTCCCGATCACTACTCTGAGTTCACATGAGTCAGGATCCAAAGACTGACTTGCTACAAAATCCCACAGCCTCTCTGGACCTGTTCGTCTGTCAAATGGGGCAGGCCTTCTGACCTCATGGGATGATTGGAGAGATGAAAGAGATAGTGTACACCAGGCTGAGAACTGAGCACTGAGTGAGTACCCAGTAAGTACCAGCTAGTGCTTATTCCTGGGATCCTAGCAGTCAAAAGATGGAGGCTGGGGAGCTGCTGAAAGGTCTAGACCATCCTAGACTACGCTGTGAGATAGTTACAAAAACCAAAAACAACTCCGGGAAGCTCTCTCTGAGCTCTTTCTTTTCTAAATACCTTTGGGCCATGAGGGTACCCGGAAGCTTTAGCCACACAGTGGCCTTGACCATGGATTGGCACAGTAGAGCAGAAGCTCAGAGGCCAGAGGCCAAAGCTAAGCATTACAGACAGAGGAGGCTCTGAGCAACAGCCAGTACACATATTACTAGAGTTAGTGGTCCAGTGTATGGTGCCTTAGACTCAGCTCCATGGGAACTTAATATCCCCTTTTCCCCAAAATGTACCATGATCAAATAGATAAAGAAATAATTTGGAGTGAATAAATCAATAGGTTTCTTTACTGCAGAATTTTTTTTAAAGCTTTAATGTATATTAAAGGTCCTGGAAGACACAACACACAGTTGTGGTATATAGTATATAGTGTTTTCCAAATGCATAACTACTGATATTTTTATTTTATGAGTCAATCCAACCAGTCCCAAAATACTTGTCCAGGCATTGTTCTAGATATTTCTTTGAAGGTTTAATTGGAGGAGATGAACATTTAAATTGTCACGTGAAAGCAGACTGTCCTCTCTAGTGCTGGGTCTTGTCCACACAGCTGAAGGCCCAGCACAGAAAGGCAGATCCCAGTCTTGAGAAAAATACTGGATAGGCCAGAGCCCTGCTGAAGGAACTGGGCCTTCAAGGACACCAGACACAGGCATGTGTTCCCACACCTTTGTTTTCGGTTTCTAGGCTCCTACAGAGCCTCGTGATCTAGCTTATAACTCCCTAGCCTCTGCTTGCTGGGCTTGGGTCAGGGGATCCTTCCACACACATACACCTTTCAGTCTCCCAGGACATAACCTATTTTACCTACTGTCAAAGAACTTGGCCCCAATACAGGGATGACACTGTGTCAAGTAACAACATCAAAGGTGAAAAGGTATCCACAAGGCCATCTTTCAGGAAAGAAAAGGCCACTTACATGTACCAATGAGGAAGATGCTTGCTCAGGTAGCTCTAATTGATGACCTGGTATAAGCTAGAGCTGTTTAAGCTAGAGCTGTTGACGGAGAGAACCTAGATCAGATTAACCTGCTGGCATGCCTCCGGGGGGGGGGGGGGACTGTCTTGATTATTAATTGGTGCAAGAGGGCCCAGCCCACTGTGGGTGGTACCATACTTAGGCAGGTGACTTTGGGTTGAAATAAGGACGTTATCTTCCAGGTTCCTACCTTGAGTTCCTGCCCTGGCTTCCCTTATTGATGTGATTAGATCTGGAAGTATAAGACAAATAATACTCTCTCCTCTCCACGTTGTTTTTGGTCAGTGTTTCATCACATCCACAGAAATGAGAACAATGGTCATCCCAGCTGAAGTGAGTTCTAGAAGATTCGTTGGCTTCAATATTCTCCCTCTGTTCTCAAGTCTGAAGGCCAGTATTTGAGGTCATCTCCAGGCTTGATACGTTCTTATTTCAAAGTCTACCTCTTCCAAACAATTTTTCTAGTTTTTCCAGAAGGGCAATGTCAGCATAGAGCAGCATGAGAAAAAAGGAGAGTTGCCCATGCAGGGTTCCACTGCTGGGCAAATTCTCAAGGGCAGAGGATAGGCCTTGAGCAGAAGAGACCATTCATGCTGCACCACCCTCCCTCCATCTTCAGCGAGGATCTTTCTAGCAAGCTCTGGCTCATTTGGTCCTCCAGGAAAAAGCAGCATGGGTTCTGCTGGGCAGGTTTGCTGCTAAGATGAGAATGTTATAGATATCTTGCTTGGCCATCTCTTATTCTGCATGGAAGTGGATGGAACCTGACCGGTGGCTGCCACAATTATTTAAGTTCCCTCGGAGACTTGCATGAACCCCCACCAAGTTCACAGTACAAAGCTGGGACAGCTGGTCTGGGGCATCAGGCTGTGACTATAAAGTCAGGAGACCCATTGTGACCAGTGATATTTATATACTTGGAGAGTACAGTCCCCTTCAATATGGTCACCTTGGACATCCCCGTTCCCAGACATGCTGCCTTTGGTCATATTCTTGATGCTTCTTTTGGGAACTGCCTTTGTCGTCAAAATTTGCTTTGTCGCCTACCTAATTCCCCAGCCTCCCTTCTAAATGACCTTGGTTGCATTACCCCCCTCCCCAAAGAAAGAACTCATCATTAGTGGGGGTGATACTGATTGTGGGTGTAACAAATGGTGGGTAGGAGGCAGGAAGGTGTTGTTAGAACCAAGCCCTGGGGCTAAGGACACCTTACCCATGCGGGAGCTTTGTCTCCTTGGTTCTTACATGAGCTGGTTGCTATACCAACTCCACAGAAGAGACAGATAGATGAGGACCTGTCTAAGAGCCCAGAGCGCTCAGGAAGCCTTGTACCCCACCACAGAGTGATTTTTTCTTTTATTTCTTTTGCACTGCCCAAAGCCAGTGACCTGTTTAAACAAAGGTTTCACACTGAATTGAAGAACAACCAAGCAAGACACCATGCCTGCAATTCTAACACTTAGAAAGTGAAAGCGGGAGGATTGTCTGGAGTTCAATGCCAGTTTAGGTTATACAGCAAGACTCTTGTTTCAAAAACCAACAAAAATGTCAACCAGTGCACCCATAAACTGTCCCATTCTGTACCTTTAAACACCACCACGGTGACTAGTCCCTTCTACAGCATTGACATTTGCCATTTAGGCACACCTCGAAAGAGGCCTGGACAAAATACAGGAACATCTAATGAGCCAGATTCAAGCTTGAGTTGCACTCTGTGGTATAATGCTGAGTGAGCCTGGACCAGTCAAAGAAGCTCTCCAGGCTTCAGTTGCAATGTCTTGAAATGAAGGAAGAGAGGACCTTCTGTGTCATGGGGCCGTGTGGAGGGTGCACATGCCTCAGTCTGTGTGTGGAGGTCAGGGATGGAACTCAGATTACCGGGTTTGGTAGCAAAGGCTTTCACCAGCTGATCCGTCTCAACAGCCTTTTGTCTTTCTTTTGTTAGTCAGGGTTCTGAGTATCCTCGATTCTCCTCAAACCCACTGTGTAGCCTAGGTAGATATTGACCTTCCATCCCCTTCCTCCCAAGTATGGGGATTATAAGCATGGACCATCATACCTTCTCAACAGTCCCCATCGACCTCAGTGAAGAGGTTATTCTACAGGGCAAAGTACACAGGCTGGAGCTATTTGCTTATTCATTTGTTCTTCCTTTGAGACAGGGTTTCACATACCCCAAGCTATCTACCCTCTGACTTGATATGTAGCAGAGGATGACCTTGAATTTCTGGCCTTCTTGTCTCCACCTCCCACGTGCTGGGACTTAAGGCACGTGTTGCCCTGCGTAGCTTGGAGGTCCTTCTCTGAACACCAAGCATACAGCTGAATCAGAGACCCTCTATTTGGCCTCCTGTTCCTTTCTCCTCCATCTCTCTATTTCCTTCCTCCACAGTTTATCCCAGTGACTTTATTTGGGGATTGTCCTAAGGCTAGCAAAACACCACGTTTTCTTGTTGTTTTGTTTATCTGTTTTCAAGACAAGGTCCTACTGGTTAACTCAGGCTGGCTTTGAACTCTTGTTAGTCTGCCTACCACAGGGTGCTGAGTGCTAGAATTATAAGAATGCATCACTAGCATGCCAGATAACTTGGGTTTCCTTAATGTAAAGAAAACAGAGATCTCAGGCTACACAGAGAGATCTGACCTTGGGATTTTCTTTTCTTTTTTTTTTTTTTAAAAAAAAACTTATTTATTTATTTATTTATTTATTTGCCTTGGTGTTTGCCTGGAACTGGAACTACAGACAGTTGTTAGCTGCCATGTGGGTGCTGGGAATTGAACCCGGGTCCTCTGGAAGAGCAGACGGTGCTCTTAACCGCTGAGCCATCTCTCCAGCCCCGACCCTGGGATTTTCATGGCTAGGGTCAGACTGCCTATCTGGTACCCAGGTGGCTTGTGTCTGTACTTGGTCAATCTGTGGGGCAGGATAAACCAGACAAGCAAATCTATAGTGGGAGATTAGGATCCCTGATGCCCACTGTGCAAGCTGGCCAGCTAGATGCCATGAATAAGTCTTGGGCTCCGGGACACTCTCTAGAAGCCCCCTTGGGGGGGTGCCCACACATAGTTTTGGAGGTTCTTATATAGCCAAGGTCTTGTCAAGGAAACAACAATGGAATTTCACCAGCCAGGGTTTTCCTTGATGTTCTCTCACCTGGGGAATTGATGTCAGAAGATACAGAAAAGGCAGATGGTATTTTCCAGGGTCTTGGCCTACCATGGAGAGGCATCCAAGGCCTCATTCATGCCACAGTTGGTGCCAGGAGGCTATCACAGGATGACAAGAGCCCGCAGAGACACAAGATTAATGGCATTTGAGGCAGGTGATCTGCTGTCCCTTGCCAGCTCCCATGGCCCAGCCAGGCTCTGTGAGGCATTTAAGTGTAGCAAGAGCCTGGTGGGGAGGCCAGCCATCATCAAGCAGAGCTGGTCCCTGTATTCATCCACTGTCAATGCCCTGCCCCAAGACCTGAGCCTTTGATTCAGCCCCCACCCCAGCAGGCTTTGCCACGGGGCAAGCAGAGGGACCAACTTGGAAAGCAGAGAGAGCAAGGAGATAAAGACAGACAGAGCCTTTCCTCTTCTGCTCTCCTAATCCTGGCCACATGGACCAGCTTGGGACTGTACTTGTGATACTTCCAAAGATGTTCCAGTCCCCTGAACATCCACAGGCCTTCTCAGGGGTTCCACATCCCCTTCCTGCTCAGTTTGTTCATATGCAGGGAGCATGGGAAGACTTGCCCATGCTGGACCACCATGAGATGAGACAGACATGGTGCTTCCAGGCCTACGGACTTCAGCGTTACTGCAGGAAATGGCTTAGTTTTGGACCCGATTCCATGGATCTGACTGTCACCCTTCTTCTTCCTCTGTACTCTGTGATGCAGGACAGAGTTTCCTATTTAGATAGAGTAACTGTCAAGACCTAAGAGCAAATACTGCACACAGCAACTTCCTCCCCTCCAGCGCCCTGCCCTTTCAGAATGCCTGCACTCAGGCATGCCCCTAAAACCTGCTCATAAGATCCCAACACCTCTCCAGAAGTCAGGTTTTTTTTTTTCTCTGCCAGGCTGCAAATGATAGACTCAGGGCCCCAACATAGTTCCTACCCCTAAGCATCGGGATCCTCAGCAGTAAGAGCAAGCCAGGGAACCGTTTCCTTCCCTCCCAGTAGATTGACAACTGCAGGGACCCTTTAACTAGTACAAGAGCAGACGGCACACAAATGCAGCAGTCTTTGGGGAATCTGGGCACATGTTAGCGATGGTGCTGCTCAGATTGAACAGGCCCTGGTCCTTCAACCTCTCAGCACCTTCAAGGA
The DNA here is from genome assembly GCA_004025045.1 of Sigmodon hispidus. Classification (NCBI taxonomy): domain Eukaryota; kingdom Metazoa; phylum Chordata; class Mammalia; order Rodentia; family Cricetidae; genus Sigmodon; species Sigmodon hispidus. The sequence continues at coordinate 197,777 of PVIH01000005.1, forward strand.
CTCAGATGTTCATTCTCCCACCCCCTGCCCCCCTTATACATATCTCATGATTGAGGAAAAACAAGTCTTTGATCTCACCCATACTCTCAATCAGACCCTCATGGTCAGTGAACAACTGTACAGCTATACGGTAGACCACAAGCAGTTCAGCCTAAGGAGACATCCTTAAATGTATCATATTTATCCTTAAATGAACCCATAAATTCAGATCCAGGCAGGCCACAGACTTGCTCAGTGAAAGACCAGACTCCTATGAGATGTAGGAAGTCGGGACAGCCTTTTCAAGGCTACCTATTCTAGACACAGTCACTTCCAAGTGCATCATCAGTCTATGAGTCCAGAGTTAAAGACAAATTGAGATAATTTTTTTAAAGATTTATTTATTTATTTATTATGTATATAGTATACAGAAGAGGATACCAGATATCATTATAGATGGTTGTGAGCTACCATGTGGATGCTGGGAATTGAACTCAGGACCTCTTGGAAGAACAGCCAGTGTTCTTAACCTCTGAGCCATCTCTCCAGCCCCCAAATTGAGATCTTAACAAGCAGCAAGATGCAGCTTCAGGCCGGTGCATAGAGGTAACTGGAACCATTGCTAGGAGTCCATAGGCTCCCAGTTAGCTTACTATTGGAAGTGGGCTGGGCTGAGGCTGGGTAGGGACTGTTTGGGAGTGACCTAGCAATGCCAGATAACTTCAGAGCAAATGACCTTTTAGGGGCCAGAGCTGAGGAGCCCAGTGACCACAAACAGGAGGTCCCTTCCTTGCTCATTTGGCCTCTGGTCAGCCTCTGCTGCCTGGGTGACTACTGCGTTGGCCTTTCAACTTTCCGCTCTGCTGTGACATCCTAAGAAACAAGAGCAGAGTCAATACAGTCCAGCCCAGGACACTCACTGCGCATGCTCACTTGGAACAGCCTGGGACATAATCTTCTCTTCCCAATACTAGAGGAGATCCTGCCTGCTGGGGCATGGCTTCTGTGTCCCACACTTACAGAGAGGACGGAGCAGAGCTTCAGTTTGCCAGCAGCCATCTGCCAACTTTTCCTGCTCATGCAGGTTGGCCACGCTTGACGTTAGCTCCGCTCAGCCCGAACTCATCTGTGCCTCCTCACTGGCCCCACGATCTGCTGCAGCCTAACCTCAAAGCCTCAGAGGCCCCGGGGCACAATCCTCTAGTCCACCAGGGCTGTGCCTCTTGGCCACTCAGTATTTTCTGCTTCCTGGTTGGAACTACTCAAGTTCAACACCATGGGGAGGTGGGCAGGAGGAAAAAAAAGCAATGAACCTTGGATTCCAGACATAAAGCATACATTCCTCTGTTTGGGAAGTCTTCTGTTGTTGTGAGATTTAGATATGTCCAGAACAACAACGAGCCTAAGTAAGACAAGTCTACACTTACTGTGTACCAGTCTCTGCTTAAGCTCTTTATGTTTGCCAGGTTTTATTTGTGCCAGCACTCCAAGAAAGCTCACCAAAGATAAAGAATCGACAGCTCAGAGAGATCAAGCCATTTATCCAGAGCCACAGAGCAGGCAGGATGCAAGGGAGCCAGCCTGTGTGTTTGTAGCCAACGTGGAACACAAGTAGGAGTGAGAGAAGGCAATGAGTGACTGATTTACAGTATTTTCCAGTTTCCATGGTGTCCCATTTCAAGGTATCAGGGTGACAATTCTGAGGAGTTGAAAGGGATGGGCCACAAATTGTCACCATACAGTATGTCCCTTGACAGGTTCAGGGATGGCTACCCGTTTCAAATGCTGAAAGCAAAAATCCCACAGCCTCGGGAAATGATGAGCTTTGTGTATTATGATCTTTGGTTTTATTAGGATATATTGAGTTACACATTTCTATTACTTCATGTTCAATAGTGATATATTTAACAACTGGCTTTAAAAAAAACAACTGAAAATTTAACAATGGACGGATCTGGGGCCTCGGTGTCTGGAGCCAGGCTCCCTTCCACTGGCACTAGCTGCTTCCAAGAGGGTCTGCATGTTCCCAGCCATGCCCTCGTGCTCAGCTTGAGCAGCCGGTGTGGCACTATCTGCACGGCCCTCTTCCTCTGGTTTGTATTTCTGAGGCCCCCCCCTTCCTCACTTCCGGTCTCCCAGCTATCCTCAGAGGGCTCTTAGTAAGAACACACTCTATGCCAGGAGCAGCTCTGAGGGTAGAGATTCAGCCCCCTAGGGGATGTAAGAGATGGCCTCACAGACGAGGGTACCTGGGCAGAGTTTCACAGGACAGACAGAGCGCTCAAAAATGCGGAAAGGCCCTCTAGGGAGGGACAGATCTCGAGTGTATATTTGGATAAGAGTTTTTCAGGTGTCAGTGGCCATAAGACAATGAAAATAAACTGGAGATGCTCTTGGAGTCCCTGGGTTACTGGACACAGAGGGGAATGCTGTAGAAATAACTGGGTGGGGCTCGGCATGGCTGCCCTGGGTCTATGCACTCTGGGGAGGCATGAGCAGGATTCAAATCCGGTTCCAGGATCCCCCACAAATTCTGATCTGGGATCTGACTGAGCAAGAGTGAAGCAGAAATGATGATGGGAGGTGTGAAAGGGGAGAAACCCAGGCCACGAAGAAGGGAGTCTGTCCAGAATGCCCTTACAAAGCCGCGTCAGAGGGTTGAAACGGTGACCTAATGCCCGTTTATCTAGCTGTGAAATAAGATTCTCAGGACTGTTATGAGGAAGCAGTGAGTTAACGTGTGAAGTATTTTTAGGAAAATACTGTCACATAGTAAGCACCCAATAAATGTCAGGTATTGTGACTGTTACCGCTATTATTAAGATCATCCACAGAGACTGAATCCACCATCAAGTTCCGCACCTGGCTGTGATGCTTCTGCATATTCAGCAGCCAGAGGGCATTCCTCAGAATAAGTGGGGCTGGAACATTTGCCAGCCTGTCTGAAGGTCAGGCAAGCCGCAGAGGCAGTGAGTGTGTCCTGCGTGTGCGTGTGCGTGTGCGTGTGCGTGTGTGTGTGTGTGTGTGTGTGTGTGATAGAGGAAGGCACTCTGCAGCTGGTACCAAGGCTCAAAAGACCTAGAAACTAGTGTTATGCTGTGATCCCGGCTTTTGAGGCGTCCATGTGTCCCCCTACTTTTCAGCTATAGAAATGCCCAGCTGTCCACGAGCTGCAGAGCCAGAGAAGACCTGTAGGGGGCTCTAGAGCCCTTTAGTTCCCCGTATCCAGGCGGCAAGGAGACCCCATGTAAAACAATGGTGTGGTTACTAGCTCTGGGAGGTGAGTGGGGAGGAGCTATGGTTCCCCGATGTCCTGCCAGATCCTGTGTTTATCTGCATCCCACCCCCAGCTCACCCCCAGCTGGCCCTGTTCAGATTTGATCCCTGGTCCCCTCTGCTCCCAGTGTGACACTGATGTGAGCTGGGTTCCCACAGCCCTTCCCAATGTTCTTCGCAGGGAGACAGGGCAGCATCTTTCTTGGCGATTGGCAGAGCAAGAGTCTCTCCTCATTGCCTGAGCGTCACAGTTTTGCTGTAAATTGTCCAAAATGCTTGGGGAGGGGGAGACACCCAAGCAAATATGGATTCCCAAAAGGATTTTTGCCTCTGCTTCTCCCTAAAGCAAAACTCAACAGCCGTGGTTGCTACCTGTCCCATGGACTTATTTACACAATCGCTATTTCATTGACACACACCAGAGAATGGAACTCACTTCTACCTACTAACCCCTAAGGCTATGACCAGCCTAACCAGTTAATATTGGCAAAATGCTGAACGGGGTCACTTAATACTCTGAGATGTGGGAAAGAAAGCTCAGCCATTAAGGGCACCTGCTACCAAACTGGTGGAGCTAAGCTTGATCCCAACAGACCCGCAGGACAGGAGAGAACCAACCCACACATGTCTTCTAATCACAGGGTACCATGGCACACGCAGGCCACACATATACACATACATACTGAAACACAGAATAAGTGAATAAAAATGTAATTAAAAATAACTTGAGCTGATCCAAGCACTTAGGAGGTGGACACAGGAGGATGGCAATTCAAAGTCATCACTGGCTACATAGTGAGTTCTAGGCCAACCTGGGCTACATGAGACCCTGCCACAAAACACCAAAAAATAAATTAAACAAATCAACAAATTGGAAAAAAAAAATGGAACCTCTTCCATCAACACCCTCTTTTCCACACCCCAAACCTTAAATATATATATACCTGTTCTTTGGGGCTTTGCCAAAGAAATGGAAACAATAACAATAACGATAGAGAGACTGCAGTAGTGTGTTACTTAGTCAGGCAAACTTAAGATTTAGTAACTATTACAGGAGATTTATACTAAAAAGATCATTGTTTATCTAAACTACACTTAACTGGGCATTCTCTAGTTCCTCAAGCCACTCTGCTCAGGAAGCTGAGAATATACACGCTCATTCAGAGGAAAATTTCCTATTCATCATCCCTACCCCCTTTGGTAATCCCTTCTTTAATCCTCTATGTTACACATGCAGAAATCCAAGCCTCAGCGATTACATTAAGCCACATCCAGTTCAGGCATCCTGCTTTCATTAACACCGAACATTTGGGGCACGCCTATTACATGCCTGCTAAATGCCTGGCACTTGTCAATGCCTTGGTTTAATCACCAAGGGAGGTAGATATTATTTGTGGAAAGAAAGAGTAAAATTTCTGCAAAAATTATGAATCATTCGTGTGGCGGTGCATGCCTTTAGTCTCGGCACTCTGGAGGTAGAGGCAGGTGGATCTTTGCGAGTTTGAGGCCAGCCTGGTCTATGTAGCAGGTTCCAAGCTAACTTGTGAGACCTGTCTCAAAGGAAACAAGAAAAAACAAACACATAAACCCCCGCAGAAATCCATGGGTCTGATTTCCAAAGGCCCGAGCATTTCCAGTTATTACTTCCTAAGGACGAAAGAGAGAAGCCAGAAAGATTCTGTATTAGCAGTAAACAAGCAGTGCCACAGCTTTTGGCTGTGTGTGTATGATATTTATATAGGAAAGTATCTTCATTTTAACCAGCTGCCTCTGGAATCAGCACAGGATTGTGGCATATAAAGAGAAGAAGCCCCAAGAGTCAACAGGCCTTGTACCTGCCGAAGACAGTGTTCCACCTTTCTATAATGAACCGCTAGCTCATTTGCTATGAAACCAGGCAGGCACGCTCGGCCCATCCCCGAACACTTGGTGACAGCACAGAGGCCAAATGTTCTCTGCAAGAAAAACAAAACAAAACACCCTTTCTCCTAATCCTTCTTAAACTCAACAAGACTGATTGGTTTTTATTATTCATGAATTAATTTTTTTTTTAAAACTCTGAGTCTAACAAGGGAATTACAGCTGTAGAATGAGTGAGAAGCAGGGCTAAACCTGACTGGTACAGTTACCCTTGCTTGTATTTCCAGAGGGGAATGTTTTGTTTGCTAAATCGGTTACTAATCAATTCGTAATCCAAAGCTTTGATTTTATTTTCTTGGGGTGGGGGGAGGCAGACTGAGTAAGAAGCCGAGTAGTAATGATGCTGAGATGCTCAAAAGGATGCAGCAGCCATCGGGATCTGTGGCGCATGAGGGGAGGTAGAGCTGTGTCTTATTTTCCAAAGTGTGTGCTCAAGCACACACAAAAGCAAATGAGACAGAACATAACCATGGCATTGTTAGGTACAGGAGTAACTCAGTGGCCCTTGGAGAGGTCAGCTCTCTGCTAGCTGGAACAAGAGCCTGGCAGAAACAGAACGGCCAGTAAGGTGACCCAAGCTGGAGAAGTGACTTTGCTCACTTCACGACATTCTCCAGAACACTCTATAAAAGCATCACCCCCTTGTCCTCCAAAGGCCCCCAACATCTGAGAATGTAGCCAGAAGAACCATGTGACGGCAACATGAGAGGCAGAACCACACAGGAGCTGCTGATGTATGGAGTCACTGAACCAGCATCCTTAATGAGAAACACTTCTCCCTTCTGCATTATTTACTTTCCCACAAATATATTTATGTGTTGAGGCAAAATGTGACCACCCTCATCCAGAAACTGTGAGAAAACTGGTCATGAGAATTGCTTGGCACTTCGGGGAAGGACAACGGGGAAGCTATTATTGCCAATCTCATAGTCACTACACCTACCACCTTATTGCTATTATTTCTGTAAAAGCAGTGCTCTTTCTGACAGCTTGTCAGTCTCACTGTTTAGGGAGACAGCTGACAAGAAGAGTCAGGCTGAAAGGAGACTAAATGCTGTTCTGTGCACGCTGAAGGGCCGGTTTATTACTAAAGATGTTCTCTGAGATGGAATAGGAAAGCAGACATAAGAGCACAGGCAAGCTTGCCTACTCTGTCTCACGAGGATCCCAACCAAACCTGGACTAGCACTCAGGACTAGGCAGTGGGAGGGGGCAGATTTAAAAAATGAAAGGGTTTTCTCTGAAGAGCTTGCCACTCCCTGCTACCCGCATTCCTAACCTCTCACCTGGTTTCCCAGGTAACATACACAGCCAGCTGGGATGAAATATGAGCACTGGGTCTTTCTTTTCACTCTTCTTGCTGTTTCTACCAAAGCAGGTGAGCAGATGGACAGCAGTGGATAAAGGGATGGATGGCTGAATCATCCTTGAGTGGCTGATGCTACTTTGGATTGTAGTTTATGTGTTCAACCCTGGACAATTCAAACATACTCTTCTTGCATGTGCTGAGACGTGTGTGCATTGTCAGATCCACATACCTACAGTCACCCTCCAAAAAAACGTGAGATAGAAACAGGATAGTGGACAAGGACACACTTGGACCAAGTTGGAATGAAAACAGAGAGGGATGATGAATGAAGGCAGAAGATGAGGCTAAATTGTATAAGGCATGAGAAAAATACCATCTAGGATACTCCGCTTCACCCTACTCTTCCCAGAATGCGTCCATAGATCCATATAACCTTGCTCTCTCCTTACAGAAACCAAGAGCACAGGGAAAAGCTAGTGATGTTCAGAACAACCTTTCCAGGTCTTTCTTCCTTTCTCTCATTTTCTTTTTAACATACATCTCATTTTCCCTCTTTTTAATGTAGATCTCGCATAGCCCAGGCTAGTCACCAAATCGATGTGTAACTGAGGATAGTCTTGAACCCCTGATGTTCCTTCCACCACAAGAGTTGGGATTGTAGGCATGCACTGTTATGGCCAGCTTTAGCTATCTACTTTAAAGTACAGTCAAGTTAAAACAAAAAACAAAAAACAAAAACCCCACTTCAAACCAGAAACCTAAACAAAGAATGGTAATTCTAAAAACCAAAGTATAAACTCTGTCTAATTTGGGCAAGTGAAAAGAACACGTTGTTTTCCAGATGAGAAACTCTGGGGCGGAAGTGCCCAGTATGAGTTTAGTGTATCACCTTCTCTCTATTGTTTTAAATGCCATGTTTTAGTAAAACATTAGTTATTGGGCAGCCAGCAAGCTGTGATTGGCTAGACAGGAATACTCTATACTGCTAAACAGAAAAGTGATCTTATTTGAAGCCAAATAATAAAAACAAAATCCAGTCAGAGTTTTTGCAACTACCTTTTGACCCTTGAATAAGATGACGTAGAAGAGTAAAATAACATTTTCTAGAAAACCGTTCTCCAAACTGGCTCCATCCCAGGCAATGCCGAACAGCAACAGGAAAAAGAAAAGAGTCCACCCTGAGAAAAGCCAAATGATAGCATGGAATAGAAAATTTGGGTGTCTTAAAGAACAAAGGAGGGGCTGGAGAGATGGCTCAGTGGTTAAGAACACTCTCTTTCTGACTGCTCTTTCAGAGAACCCAGGTTCGATTCTCAGCACCTACATGGCAGCTCACAACTGTCTCTCACTCTACTTCTAGAGGATCCAAGATCTTCACACAGACATATATGAAAACAAACCACCAATTCACATAAAATAAAAATAAATAAATCATTTTTAAAAAAGAACAAAGGAGAGAAATTAATTTTTAAGATAAAAATCTATACAGGTTGAAAAACACAACAAAATGAAGATTATACACATGCACACATATGTTCACCTTCAGAAAAACTTTAGATTTGACTGATTTTTATTCACATCAGGACAATTCTAATTCAAAGATGTTCAGCTGACAATCCCCCCGTCCCATACACACACCTTATCAGATTCTGTATAGAAAGGGCACATGAACCACATTTATTTTCCTCAACTTAAGAAACCATCTGACCCTTTTAAGCTGCAGCTTGATGGTGTGGATCTCCAGGGACAGCAGAGGTTATGGGAGGTCTGGAGCAGAATGTCCCAAGTACTCAAGGGTTCCTCCAAAGGCGGCCATCTGTTAGAGGAGAAGGCCTGCCTTCACACTCTCCCGGGTCTGCCTCAGTCCAGCCCCAGATGAGGAGGCCTTTGAGAAAAACTAGAATCCTTTATACCACTGGAATACCATTCAGTGGGTCCCTCTGTGATCGCTTCCTTACTCGGGATCAACTTCAAGGTGAGAGTTTCTGCTGGAATATTGCCAGGCCTGATCTCAGCTCAGGCAAGAGACAGGCAGGCAGCCTTTTATACACTGTCACTCATTTTAAGGAGGGGGGAGCGGGGACCCATGGTGCAGGCTTGCACACACCGGCACGCACACACACACAGACTCTCCAGTGCAGAGTGACTCAAGGCTGGATGTAGCTCCTGATGGTATCACAAAAAGGCTTGACACTTCTTTACCCCGGTACTTATAAATTAAAATCCCCTTAAGATCTTCTCTGATTTTAATCCTGACCAAGGCAGAGAGAAAGAGAGAGAGACTCATAGTAGGGGGGAAAGCCCAGGTCTCTTCGATGTGTCCACACTTGTATCATGTTTGGCGTCTATTTTTGGGTGATGAACCGCGGTCTCTGCTCTCCACAAATCTCCAAGCAGGACAGCTAGATGCTGGGCTGCCTTGCAGAGCATACATTCACCCAAAGCTCAGACTCCAGGAAAGCACTCACATCCTGCAAGCTGACTGTGGAACTGGCTGATGAGATGGGTGAATACAAGCCCCTGCCCCAGAGCTCCCAGTGCTTTGGGCAGAAGTCATCATGAGCTCTTTTTAGAGCCTTGATTTTTCCAGCATGACTGCCAGAGTCACGGGACCAGCCTGCAGCCAAAGGCTCCCATCACAGTGTTCCAGTGTGGCCAGGAGACGAGGAAGGAAATGCCCCAGCAGACGAGAATTGAGGGTCACTAACATAGTGTTCTAGGGGGAAAAAAATCTCCCAGTACCAACCTCTTCTATTCATTGCCTTGAGAGCCTCTTCAGAGGAAGGGGTCTGGTCCCAGCCCAGCTCTGCTGCTGTCAGTAAAAGATCAGTAGGCCTCACTGGTGGTAAGAGACAGGATGTCCTTTGAGGGTTAATCTGCGGGGCCAGCTTATCGCAGGGGTCACTGAGATGTGCAGAGAAGTTGAGCATCCCAGTCCCCCATGGCTGGTCTGCTAATTACATTTGCAATTATAAGCACCACAACCCTCCTAGACAGGGACGGGACCACACCGGGCCAATGGGACAACCAATGTAACAGGGCCCCAGGCCACTCTGGTTCCACCAGAAGACACCAGGGCCAGCTGAAGCCTGCGAGCCCCACCTCTAAGGAATGGTCCTCCCTGCACGAAAGCATTGCACAGAGATAGCAAACTTAGAACACATGAAGGAGGCTCTGTCAGGGGTCACAGATGTATAAAAAATTCAGCCCTAGAAGCAGCAGAGAATCACAAGTTTTAGGAAGCTTCCGAACTGGATGACCAGTTTGGCTTCAGCCCACCCTTAATTCCACCCTCACAGCTTTCCAGGAGCCGTCTGCAGACCACTCACAGCCCACTCTTGCCCCATGTGTCTGAGCATTCCAGCCAAGCTGGACCATTGCTGTAACACTCAGTCAAGAGTCATCAGCATCCAAGATAGACATCCTCAGAGGCCATCAGCAGTGCTGGCTAATGCTGAGCAGAGCTCCTATCTGTGTGGGGAGAACACTCTGAGGGGTCTCCTGCTGAGAGAGGTGGGTGGACCTGAGAGAGCTAGCAGGTGAGGAAGAGCATCAGAATCAGGACCTTCTGGGTACGGTTCAGGCGTTATTTGAAAAGAGATATCACGGTCTAAATATCTACCATCCTTTCTTTACATTTGGACTATCGGTCAATCATCTTTAGACGACAAGTTCTACAGCCTCAGTTCTAGGGGACCAGGTCAATGGCATCCTGCCTCTGTCAAAGGCCTTCTCTCCTCCTGCATCCTGCTGTTCCCTAAACCTTCCCCAGACACATCCTCAGGCACTACCATTGCCTGGAAATTATGGACACCTCTACTCCAAAGAAGCAAGGCATTTTGCAGAGGACCAAGGAAGGAGAGAAACTTTTCAGTGACTTTCAGCTCTCTTCAAAAAAAGGCATTTAACAAAACGTCCAGTTCCGGGAACAGGAATGAAGCGCAAAGCATACAGCCATGAGAGTGAGTGGGGACAGGGCACTCTGAGGGGGCTGAGTGTGTGACATCAAGTCATGCCCACAGCTTCGCCCCTCCCACACACACGGCCCCCCCCCCCAAAGTCCCCTCTGTCCCTTTTCTCTTGGACTAAATGGGATATTTATTGATTACTCCAAATCAATAGAATGAAAATGTTCCTGTTTGGGGGATCAAGTTGTTTCTCTTGTGTTTGCTTTTATAAAAGAAAAAAATCTTTTCATATACTGTAATTAGTGGTAAAAAGATTGTTTCTAAAGAAAAGGAACTGGTAAAAGAATCAGCCCTAAGAGGAAATTTCCAAGGATGTAGATCTGCCATGGACCAGGGAGGGCCAGAGCACTGACTAGAGCCCTGTGACACTAACCTAATGTTTTTTTCTACTACCCTGGGGCTGAATAATACCAACTGGCTATCCCACCATCTACCTAGCTATACCTTCAGGGGAGTGGCTGAGAGATAAAGGTTTATTTTCTGGGGTCTCTTTCCTGGAAAACCGCAGCAAATGCCTTTATTCTGATTTAGTTTTGAACGTACCATTAAAAATTAATCTCCCCTTTGTTTTTCTCTGGGTCACTGATTTTGAATTGCCATGTGGCATTTTCTCTATGTGTGAACCCACATATTTTACCTTTGGGACAGTTTGTTCTTTGTTTCTTTAACAACAGCATAGTGGTCCTCCTCCTCAGAAGGTGGCAGCCTCACCCCCTCCCAACCCCAGACACACACATTGGGGTTTGTGCCTCGGGGTCCCCAGCGAGTGTGTCATTGACTCATTCACATAAGCACTGGAGGAGAGTCTATTCACCCTGGCTTCGGCAGGTCACACAGGAACATAAAATACCAATTAGGAAGGGTGGGGGAGTCACCTCCAGGATAGACTATGGGAAAATGAAAATGAAGGGCAGAAAGGTAGGAAGGTGCACGTATGTGCTTGTTGTTTCTCACCTGGGATAGTGAAGATGATACAGAGTGTGGACTGACAAATGCTCTCTGTGTGTTCGGAGGCAATAGGAGAGCTCCAGGTTTTTTCCTCTCTGAACTCGCACACTCTGTGCCCTTGGGCTTTCTCGAGTATGGGAAAGTCAATTACCCCGTGGGGGCAAAACCTGTATGTACAGAGCACATGACAAACCCCCCTCCACTGCAGATTCTCTGAGAAACATCAGCTTGTGGTAAATGCATTCATGCCGTCATTCTTCCCACAAAGCAACGTGTGGTGTGTAGCCTCCTGCTACTTTGCTAAAGGTGGTCCTAAAGCTATCTACCTCCTCCAAATCCTACCCGTGTCCTTGCTATGCGCAGCATCTTCGTGTCCCTGCCACTCTGTACTGAGGCAAACATGAACCCTAGCTTCTACACACAACTGTGTGAACTGCTGCTTATAGCTTGGGGCTGCTGCCTCGGATTTAAAAAAAGAAAGAAACAAAAACAACAACAAAAAACTATCATTACCTGACTATTTGAGTCCTCAGTAACAGCAGTCATACTTTGACTTTTGGTATGGCTCACGGGTGGAGAAGCTATTGTTATTATTATTTTGTAAAAGGAAAAAAAAAAAAAAGAAGAAGAAAGGTAAGAGCCAGAAAGGGTAGAGAATCCCTACCATTGCCAGGTGTAGTTTATAAATGATTTCCGATTTACACCTTCTCCAGACCTCCAAGACCTCAGCTCCATGGTCCCATTGGTTCTTCCCTGAGCATGTTCTTACTCCACATTTCTCCCCAAAGTGAAATCAGGCTCTCTGCGGGTTCAGCCCCGCTCTTTGCCCTGGACTTGTCCTGGTTTACTTGGTCAATACTACCAAAGCATACATCTGGCCCCTACACACACACACACACACACACACACACACACACACACACACACACACATTTTCATATTGATTGATGGTGACTTGACCCAGGGACAAACACAGATATTTCCAGCTCAAGGGAAGAAGTCACCTCCAGGGAAAGAGAGATTAAATAATTTAAATATCCAATATTTGTCGCACTTGGTAATTTTATGAGATGAAATGCCCAACAAGCATCACACTGTTCATACCCTCAGCCTATTCTTTTTCGGAGTTCTGAGGGCTCTCATAGTCCCTTAGGGAGCAGCCTGAGAACCAAGACCCCCACTTCCAACCCGGCAGCCCCAGGACTGCGGGCTGCATAACCTTGAAAGAGAATAAAAAGCCACTTTAAGCTGATGGAAATCAGAATCCATAATTAAGGACCTGCTTTCCTCTTCCTACTCAACACCTCCTTCTAACCTCCCGTTTTAATTCTGCAGGTATCTAAAAGCCTTTTTGCCCTGGGGAAAATCCTAAATCTAGAAGCGAAATGGTCAGTGTAGGGGCACCCAGGACAGCCAGGCTAGCAACTTGGCGGTGCTGCGCGAAGTTGCCTCCTCGTGCCTGCCCGCGGCAAGTGGAGTGGTCTCCGAGGGGAAGTGGAGGGTTCGAAACTTCACCGAACCAGACGTGGTTCACAGCCTTTATCTTAGAGCTGCCTCCCCAGTTTTCTGGCGGGATGGTGCAAGGAAAGGGTGAGCAGTGTAAAAAGAAAGGATCGTGGTAGGGGGAAAAACCTGACTCGGTAAGTTTCTTTCAGAAGAAAAAGGGGGGTGTGGGTGGGAAGAAAAGCACAAAGTTACTTAGGAAGGCTGCCTGTGAGAAGCGAGAGTTTTCATTTAATTCGTTTTATCTTTATTATTAAGCATGCAGAGGACCATTTTCAGGACCGTACAACCGGTCTGAACACTCTGAGTCCCATCCAAGTGCGGTGGGACACGAAGTGTCCAAAGGGGAGAGACTGGCAGGTGCTTGCGCAGGCGGCACGGCCACCTGGGAGAGAGCGCGGGTGAACCTGGTTGAACCGTGATAGCCCGGGCAGGACCTGCGGAGTAGCCACTCGCACTTTAGAGTCACTTTTCCTCTTCCCACCCAGTATGCTCGGAAAACTGTCCCAAGACCCCGGAGCTACCAAGAGTTGCGTCCAGTCGTCACAGCCACAGCCACCCACGTCGCTCGCATAACCCATGTTCTGGCGCTGCTCAGCCCGCGGCGGAGTAATAGTGCCCAGAACCTCCAACTGACTTCTCCACCGCAGCGCGGAGCGGGCCACTCGGACTCCCGGCGGGACACGGTTCCCCAAGCAGGGCGTGCGCATTGCTCTCGGCCCCGCCGAACCCCGGGGGTTCCTAGGACCACCGCACTGAGCGCGTCCCACTGGGACCTCGGTGCGGGCAAAACCGGCTGCCTACAGTTCCTGACTGGACCCAACATGCTTAATTTTTCTGCCCCGGGCTCAAATCATTTTGGATGAGATGTATTCAGGATGGAAATAAAAGCACCCGCGGGGAGAGTTCCTAGGACGGGACAGAACACCCTTGCAGCCACGTTCCCGCACCTGTTCCGGGCTTCCGGCTTCCCATGGAGCAAAATCAGAGTGAATGAAAAAGCGCCACTGTTGTCTAAAAGTGAGGGCTCGCGAAAGAGGATGCAGGGAAAAGTTAAGAAGAGGTTTAAGCCCGAGAGAGAAACCCTGCAAGTGTGCGGCTTCTCCTCTACTAAGTGCCCGAGTGCCCCCCGCCCCCCTCCCCAAGTCCATGCCACTTCAGGAATGTGTAGAAGAGGAACTGCGACATCCAGGACAGAGCCATTTGGGCAGAAGGACGGATGGACAGACAGACGGACGGACGGACACACAGACAGACGGGAAAGTAAGGCACCTACTGGTTGTGGTAGCCGAGGGGGTCCGGGATGCAGAGTTCGGACACGTCCATCAGTCCCGTTTTAGCATTCCCAGTTGGAGGAGACCGGCAGCGGGGAAATCACGAGGAAGACGAGTGAAGGGCACGGGCGAGGTGCGAGTCCCGGCAGGGCACGGTGAGCGGGAGAAGGCGGAGTGGGAGGACACGGACGCGGTGGGGGAGCCGGAGGCAGAGAGCCGCGCGCAGCCCCGCGCTCCCACTCATCCGCGCGCTCAGCGAACGGGCAGTGGGGACGCGAAGCCGTGGATGAGGCTGGGGCGCCCGACACTTGGAGCCCACTAACCCTACTGTAGCTTTAAGGCTGAGAGACTGATGTATGATTTGGCTCCTATTGGCTATCTCTCAGGGGCTGGACTTAAAGTGACAGAATCGAGCTGGGGTGGGGGGAGGGGGGCCAGCCCAAGAGACTTCAATGGAACAGGACACTCCCGCGGACAAGCAAGGTCTCCATCTCCTGTGGAGTAGGCAGGCTGAATTTTTACAGTCCTATAGCTTGCATTCTTGCTCTTGCATCTAAAACGCGGCGGCGGGGGTGGAGTGAAGAGGGAGTAGGGGCCAACTGCCTGGTGGGACCTCCACCCACCCCACCGATAAACTGCTCTAGGAACCAGCAGGCTTGGCAAACCTCTTCTCAGCCTCTCAGAATGGGTTTGTTCTCTAAACTAAAAACTAGTCACATTCTGCACCATCACCGCTATGGAGTAGCCGCCAGGGGCTTAGAAATTCGTGTTTAGTGTGCATACACGGGCAAAGGGTCAGGACAGCAGGTGAGGTGGAGCCAGCCAGAGGAGAGAGGCAGATTCCCTTCCCTGATATCATCTGGGTCTGCTCTGAAACTCTGGCATGTGGCTAGGTGCAGGGTGTGTAGCCATAAAACGCCTCTAGACTACAAAGTCAGGCTTTGCCCATTCGCAAATCTCGATAGTGTACCCAGGACACAAACCCTAAACATAAATCCTGGTCTGCTTGGAAAAACACAGTTGTGCTTTTAAACCTCTAACTTACTTGTCACGGCTTCTCTGAGGCACAAGTTGATACTTTCAAATGCACACCTGAATTCCCAGCTATCAACACACCTGCAATCTTCGGTCTGTCTCTCCCTCTGTGAACCAGAATGTTATGGGCTACCATTGTACCAAAATAAGCCATAAGTCAAGTCCCAACTCTTCTTGTGGGACTTCATCTTTGGGGGCATGGCTGCAAGAGGGATAATAATCAATTTGATGACACAAATAAATGTGTGCTGGTGTGGAAACAGATTTTAAAGGGTGAGAAAAAGCCATCAGGAGAGACTATTACCTTATTCTCTCATATTCTATAAAAGACAGTGAACGGTGATGGGGGAGAGACATAATTTTATTATCAAAATAGTGTCTAAGTGGAGTGTACCTGTGTGCAGAGCGGTAGTTTTAGGATAAAGCTGGGAGGGAGGTGTTGGAAGCCAAAGAGGGGTCAGCCACACTAGAGGAGTCTGGGGAATAGATACTGGCTTCAAGGGTGACATTTGACTTGGATTAAATGCACTTGTTAGGGCTGGGAAGGGCAGCTGATGTGTGGAGAAGGCATGGGGTATTATCAAGAAATGGATAGGGATGTTTGCTCTATCTACAGATCCACAGAAGACTTGCATCATTAAAAAAAAAATAGGTATTTTATTAGAGACAAAAATATCCAGAGATGCTGTCCTTGACTTTGGTTTCTATATGACACCCATCTCTTGTGAAGGCCTCAGTGCCTGGCTTCTCTGAATTCTTTCTTTCCCTAATCCTTTCTCCAAGCACACACAGACTTGATAGTGGTTTGAAAATGCACAGTTTATGATTCTTGGTAGAATGAGGAATGAAGCCTGATCTTTGGCCTATATAGACATCTTCACATGACAGGATTCTGTGGGTCCCTATGTACCAGCCAATCACTGTATCTGCCATCTAGAAGACCCCTCTCTTCCTCCCAGACAGCACCCAAATCTTCAGACATTCACACTATTTCAAGTTGCTTAACATAGCCAGCAGGTCACATGTATATTGGTGTGAGAAGTACTGCCCCCTTCTCCCAAGATTGGAGAGACTGTGTCTGTGCTGTTCACTGGAGAATACCAGCATCTAGTAACCTTTAGTGCCTGGTGCAGAGCATCTGATGAACAAAGTTTACACAGCAAAACACTTTTTAAAATCCTTTTCCCAGGATACCTATGTATGCCATACTGCCTTACTGTGGCAGGCAGCAACAATCACAGCCCCGAATCATGGGAGGTACACAGAGTGCTGTGTCTAGTCAATGCCTTTCCAACCAACCTACCATCATTTCAATTCATGATAGGTTGATGGGGATGTAGCCCCATCCTGCGTTGAGAAGCACCTGCATTAGAACTCTCTTTAGGTTTGATAAATGGAGTGGTTCATACATTTCCCTGTGTGCTAAAATGTCCTTTCCCAGCTCATACAACAAAGACTGGCAAAGCATGTCAGCTGAGGTCTGAATTTCTGCTTGAGCCACCCACTCCTTAATGTTTGCAGACTGGCCTCTCTCTTGCCCTGCCTCCTCCTTCCCTGAATCCTTTCAGAGGCTGTGGGGTCGGGAGCAGGAGCCTCTGGATGTATTCTGCACATAGGTCCATTGGAGATGTGGACATTGGCGTCCCCCTCTTACTGCCTGATGGACTCCTGGGAAGGCAAAGGGAATTGCTAGTTGGTGGGGGCCAATTTCAGGACCTGGTGCCCTGCTCTAAACCATGATCTGGTGACGAATTATCTACAACCATGATTATTCAACACAGTCTACTCTGCTCCAAAGGCCCATGTTTCCTTTTGAGACAAAAGGCACAGATCAAGCCACCCAAACCAACCTAGCACAGATAGCCTCAGTCCTTAATGCTCTCAGCTACTCACAGCAGCAATCCTTGTCTGTGGTTTAATACAAATCAAACCTTTGCTCCTTCAGAGCCCGGTCTCAATTTCATCCTCTCTTCCTTGGGACAGACTCCCCACACCAGTGCTAATTTTTTTCCTATAAATAAGGTGATCGTTAAGAAATGCCACTTGAATTCCATAATTTCCTCCTTCTACATGCTCTAGGACCAACCACAAGAGGAAGCTGTTGGCATCTCTCAAGCCACAAAACTCACCAGAGCTGGTGAACCCAGTTTGGTACCCCAACCTACCAGGTAGTTTTAGAGAGTCTACCCTCCGGTCACTAAGTCCAGTGGATGTGAGAGCTCATAGTTTGTTATGCAGTCTCTGTCCCTTATCCATTCCTACAGCTCCTGAACTCAAGGGTGTGGGTGAGAACAAGCCCATGGGGAAACACCCAATGTACAGATACATTTCTTACCACCAGACCAGAAAGAGAAGGCTGACTCCATGGAGTTGTTTGGATCATAAGCCAAACCTGATTCTGCTTCAGCTCACAGTGAAGACGAGGAAAGACAGGTCCTGGAGGGTCATCCATTGACAGTCCACAGTGACTAAGGCAGGCTTGCCCAAGGCAGTGACCTTAACCTGAGCATCTCTGAGCACAATGTGTCATGGGCTCCCCTTATTCCAGGGAACACCCTCAGCCACACACTTCTGCAGACCTGCTGCCTTCTCACATGCTTCACTCTGGGTATGGAGTTATATCTCCCAGTGGGGACCAGCAGACTGCCAGTCCATTGGCTGGCACTTGTACCAAGGATCATAAGGAACTGATAACATTAATACAATGTGAGTTTGTGCTCTGTAATAGTCTCCTGCTGACAGATAAATGCTACAGAAATATGATGGCTTTTCCTGAAGCTCTAATAGGTCATTATTGGGGCTAGAAAGCATGTGCTCTATTAGCACAGCCACCATGACACCAAAAACTTCGAAGGGGACATCTTGAGTGGATAAATGCTAGGGCTCTTGCTAATGCCACTATCTGAAATCCACAGCAGGGATCTCAGAAGAATGTCCAGACATTTCAAAACTTTGTTACTTGCCCTATCACCCTACACCCCAAAGATCCTATGCTCCCCAACACAGCTGAATGGTATATTAAAGCTTCCTGCTTAGCCACACAGATTGGTTCTTTCTGAAGGTCCTGTACAGAAGGCAACAGACAGCAACTGAAGCCAGCAGGGAGAATGATGGATCAGGAAATTGGGAAGCAAAGGTCTTCATTTCTTTCTATCACCGGGAGAATCAGGGGGCATCATGGCTGTGATAGCATTGTTGACAGAGTTTGGGGGGAGGGAAGGAAATGTTGGTGGCACGGAAAGAGAAAGATGAGGACGAGAGGAGAAGAACAAAAAGAAAACCGTGCCTAGACGGTACCTAAGCTAAGAGGCGCTGGACAACGAGCTATTGACTGGATGGATGATCTAATTAAATATTTTCCATCACAGTGCATTGTGGGTTTTTTTCTTATAACAAAGAAACTTGACCTTATTTTTGTCTGTGTCACATATTAATTTATCATCCAATTTCTTGTGACTCTGGCATCAATTTAAGCATAAAACATAACTTGAAATGATAGTATAAGCAATTCATCTCGAGTCCTATTGGTAAAGAAAAAAAAACTTCTCAACCGATGATAGTTTACCTACAAATGTCCCACTGTCAAAAGCCTCTGGCCACAAAAAAAAAAAAAAAAAAAAAAAGAAAAAAAGAAAAAAAAAACAGAAAAAGAAAATTTGCTTACATTTCTTTTCTACCTTTGAGAGGGGAAGGAGATGGGAGGTCAGTGGACAAGTCATAGGAGTCAGTTTTTGCCTTTTATCTTGTGGGGCCCAGGAATGAAAATCAAGTAATGGGGACTTGATGGGAGGTGCCTTTACCCATGGAGTCACTTCACACACACACACACACACACACACACACACTTCCCCCATTTATATTTCTAGTCTCAATTATCTTAGGGAAGACATAAAATACACGAAACTTTGGAGAAGTTCATTTTAACATTTAGGTGTTGTTATCAAGGGAGAACAAAGAATCAGGCCTGCTGCGCCTCTCTCGGCATGGGCACCAGATTCAAAACCGGGATAGTGGGTTCCAGGCCAGGTAGGGCTACACACACACACACACACACACACACACACACAAAATTGGAGACTTTGAGCTAGGTATGGTAGCATGTGCTTACCATTCCAACAAGGGGGCAACTGAGGCAAGAGGATGTGAATTTTGAACCAAAACAAATCAACAAGATGAGATGAAAACACAAACCAACAAAATCCCCACCATCAACGAGGGATCCTCTAGTGTGTTTTGATTCCCTAATGATGCAGTTAAATAAAATGTATTTTACTTTTGCTCTCATGGAATGTTTTCTAGAGAGTGATACAGACTGACAGCTTCCAGGCTTTAGGGAAAAAAAAAAAAATCAAATGGAAAGGTTTTGTGAAGTGTAACGTACTACACCTCGGCAAGACATGATAAAGACATGAGCTCTTACAGGAGCGGACTCAGGCCCACCACTGCCTTCACAGATGTATGATGTAATTAAACCGATCCCCTCGGTGAGCTTCCCACTGCTCTGAATGATGCAATTATGAATGGGTCAGTAGCATCTCCAGATGAAGGCTGGAGCTTTGTAGCAGGGCCATCCACAGTATCTTTATTCTTCATAAGCAACTGGAGACTCTAGGCCACAATAGAATCCTAATAGCTCAGGAGGGAAAGACAGACTCGAAAGTCAGGTAAGGCTGCAGGAGAACCAAAGTGAGTTTAGAAAAACGGGTAAAAGGCCGTCACTGATCCAAGATTTAATATGGATAAACACCAGTAATACACTTGTCAGGGATGACCCTCCAAGGCACGGACTGTAGGATGCCTTCCGGGAGAGCAGCGAAGCAGAGAGACACCTGGGGTCAGAGCAGATAGCACATTAAACATGGGCACAAGGTTCAATGGCATGATAAACACGGCTTTGGGGTAATTCCACCAGGCCCAGCAGAGCAGGGAGCAGCCGTAATTCCTCTTTACACCTGCTGACTGAAGGCGCGGGTGAGGTTTATGCTCAACCCCAGGGACTTGCTTTGAAAGACAATCACAAGGGTGACAGAAGAAGGACTGGGAGAAAGGAGGTGTCAGCAGCCTCCGGGAGGACATGTGAGCCCCAGAGAAAGAGGGACAAGGTGGGATGGGCTCTCTGGCCTCCTGAAGGACAGATGTTTGGGTCTTAGACTCCCTGACTCCTTTCTGGAGCTCCCCAAATTCTGTTCATTTCCTCTTCCTTCCATGGCTTACTTTGAAGTAGGGTTTCTTTTGTTTTAGTTTTTTGTTTGTTGTTTTAGACAATGTCTCACTGCATAGCTCTGGCTGGTCAGGACATCGCTATATAGACCAGGTTAGTCTTCAGGCTTGCAGCAACTCTCCTGCTTCCTGCTCCTGAGTGTCTGAATTACAGATGTGAACTACCTACCACGGAGGGAACCAGGACTAAGACCAAAACAAACACAAAAAAACAAAATGAAGCAGAAAGCCTGCTTGGGTCAGTGACTTCTCACTTAACTCTACTGCTATTCATTGGCCCTCTTTGTGTAGGGAGGGGCTATAGTCGAAGGGTGGTTCTTTCGGTTCTGTATCACTTCCTTGCCCAGTTTTATGCGTGCATGTGTGTGCGTGCATGTGCGTGTGCGTGCGTGCGTGCGTGCGTGCGTGCGTGTGTGTGTGTGTGCGTGCGTGTGTGTGTGTGTGTGTGTGTGTGTGTGTGTGTGTGTGTGTATAGAGGAAAATGCTGCTTCTTTTTGCTCCTCACTTTGCTTGGTTTGATTTGCTTTTGGTCCAGAGAAAAGTCTTTCCCAGTCACTCTCCATTCCTATCCTAGAAGATTTATCTCCATGTTTGTTTTTCAGGGGATGGAACTCAGGGTCTTATACACCAGACAAGCACCCTATCACTATGGCACACTTCAGCTCTTATCCTTTTAAAACAAGGTCTTACTGAGTAGCCCCTACTGGCCTTTTGTGGGGGCCTGGGTTACAAGCATATGCTACCACATCTGTATACTCACTCCTTGGTGGCCAGAATTCAGTCACATGCTAACCCCCATCCAATCACTGCCAAAGCCAGTCATGACTGTCTTAAAATGTCTTTACTCACAGGAGGGAGAGGCCTGGTTTTCCTGAACACATGAATGTTTGAAACAAAGGTATTCAATTCTGTTAAAGCAAGCAGTTGAGGTGGTTCTCAGGTGGGCAACCAACAGCTGGTGGTGTATCATGGGCAGGGGATGGAGTCAGACCACCATGTCAATGAGCACAAATAGGGACCTAGTTTATATGGAATATTGAAACAAAAATAAAACTGGTTAAAAGTTGTTTTTTTAAATTAGCATCTTGTTCTAATAAATCAAAACTGTCAATAAAAAATGTTCTCCCAAGAAAGTCTTTCGCTGGCCAAACCTAGCTGATGTACGCACATGCTACATCTTGGATGCAGAGCTCAAAGAACAGCTTTTGGGAGTTGGTTCCTTCCTTCTGCCCTGTGGGTTCCAGGGCTTGGACTAGCATTTCCAGACATGGTGGTACGTTCCTCTAGCAGCTAAGCTATTTGCCTGGCTCTCACCTTAAACTCTTAATCATCCTGCTTCCCCTCCAAGTCCTGGGATTCCACCGGGAGCTATCACAGTTGATTCTGAGACCATGTTCCCATTGATAAATGACAGCCATCTCCAAGGCACTGAAAGGTGTGTTCTCAGAACTGTTGTGATCATGCTTTCTTAACTGAATAATCTTTCTTTTGTCACACATCACCTTTCTATTTTCTTCTTCCTTCCTTTCTTCCTTCCTTCCTTTGACTACTACATAGCTGGTCTCATGTAGCCTAAACTGGACTTGAGTCCTGTAGATAGCCAAGGAGAGCCTTGAGGCAAGCTGTTTCTTACTTACTCCTATGGTGGACTTTCTGTTTTGGCCTGTGTCATAGTAAATGTTCTACTGCTGAAAAGACACCATGACCAAGGCAGCTCTTATAAAAGAAAGCATTTAATTGGGGACTGGCTTACAGTTTCAGAGGGTTAGTTTATGATCGTCATGGCAGGAAGCAGACAGGAGGCATGGTGCTGGAGCAGTAGCTAAGAGCTTTACAATCAGATCCACAGGCAGGAGAGAGAGAGAGAGAGAGAGAGAGAGAGAGAGAGAGAGAGAGAGAGAGAGAGAAGAGAAACTGGGCCTGGCATGGGCTTTTGAAACTCCCAAGCCCATCCCTAGTGACACACTAGCTTCATCAAGGCCACTTTCTAGTCTTTCCTGAACCGTTCCACTAACTGGTGACTAGGCATCCAAGTGTATGAGCCATGGGAGTCCTCATTCAAACCACTGTGGTTCGTCATTAAAATCACATCATCCAGCAGCATTGTGGTGATGCCTTTAATCTCAGCACTCTGGAGACAGAGGCAGGCAGATCTCAGTGAGTTCCAGGCCAGCCTGGTCTTTAAAGAGAGTTCCAGGATAGCTGTTACACAGAGAAACTTTGTTTTGAAAAACCAAAAAGTGGGGGCTGGAGAGATGACTCAGCAGTTAAGAGCACTGGTTGCTCTTCCAGAGAACCCGGGTTCGATTCCCAGCACCCACATGGCAGCTCACAACTGTCTGTAGTTTCAGTTCCAGGAAAACACCAAGGCAAATAATTGAATAAATAAATAAAAGTGTTTTTTTTTTTTAAAAAGAAAAACCAAAAAGCATTTATATTCTCTATTCCTTTCCAAGCCACACAAGTAGTATACTAATTCTCCTGTGTTTTTTAGATTCAGTGAGCTAGAAGGTGTGCAAGCCAGCATTTCAGAGTGCAGATTCAGTACTGGCCCCCAGACACCATTCTGCTGTTTATTCTTATCTTAGGGTAAGCAAGGCACCCCACCACTAGGGTGTGACACTGCACTCATCTTACTGAATGGGGAAGAAATTAAAAGTCTGAGGGCCAGAAGAAAATTTGGACTTAAAAACCAAGTCAAATTCACCCCAAATTACTTTCTGTCCATTTTACTCTGTGACCTTCATCGGAGTCGGTGCCGGTGGATTTTGGGGCTAGCCTGGGAATCTAGTAACAATAGATAACAGAAAAACTATGCTTAATGCAGCCGACAAATTTATGTCAGGGTTCTAGAAAAATAGCCTGTTGGAAGGCCATTGTGGAGCAGAGCCATTCCTGTGGCACATGGGTTTATGAAAACAGGACTCGTTTAACAGAAGAGTTCTTCCAAATCAGAATGAGCTATGCTATCAGCAGAGAATGGAGAAAATCTGAGAGGAAATGTGGTGCTGAGGAAAAGTAACCAGCTATGGCCGGAAGCCAGAGGGGATATTTTAACTTTCCATGACTCGGGGAACGTGAAGGGCTGCCGGAAGAAGGTGACAAAATGAAGAACAGATACTGACTGCCAAGCAAAATCTCCCCATTAGGGCCAATTTGCTTGGTTGGGGCAGGCTCAAATGGGCAGCACTTCCAAAGCTAGGTGGATACAGCTTTCTTCACAGACACCCAAGAAACAGGGATCCCCCAAAGCTCTCAGGTACCCTGATAATAGCATAAGGAAGCTCAGGACCTCATGTTCCTCTCCTTTCCAATGTGAAAGGCTCCTCAAGTACAAGAAGGTGGTTATATTTTCCTGCTTCTTCCAACACCAACCAAGGCACATTTCCCCTTCGATTCTAACTTAGTGATGCCGGAATGGAGACTCCCTTCTCAATCCCAGCATCAAAGGATGGTCTAGAGTACCAGCTTTAAGGCAGCTTGCCTCCTTCACAACTCTTGATCTCTTCACTAGCAGACATGTTTTTGTCTGAGACTGAAGAAGCACCATTTGAAAGCTCTAGTTTTTGAGACTTTAAAAGAAAGAGTAAAATATCTATCTCCCACTGAAACTGATATATAAAACAGCCCAAAAAGTAGTTATCTGAGTTTAAACAAGAGGGAAGGGATGACCACTCCCTCCATTTACTCAGTTCCTCCATGTCTGGGAACATCCTCAGCACTGTTACTTATATCAATGTCCTTTATCATCTACTCAGCATCCAACTAATACAATACCATCTTGGCAGCTGGGTTCAAAGCACATTCATCACAAGTACCAGGTTCATCACAATGGTACTGAGGCTTGGTCGTTCTTTATTTATTCCATGATGTTCACATGGATGCAAGTCTGTCATGGAGCCTGTTACTGGGAATGTTATATTTGGCAAAGAATATTTGGAGTCTTGCAAAGCTGAGTTCAAATTTTGGCTGTGTCCTTTGTTAACAATATGATTCTAGGACAATAGACACCTCTGTGATGTGACCTCAGTGTTTTAGGTAGTTTGTCAAAAGTTGGGTTGATAGCACATGCCTTTAATTCTAGCATTCAAGAGGCAAAGGCAAATCTCTGTGTTCAAGGCTATCCCAGACTACATGGTCAGTCCCTGGCTACCTAGGACTAGATAATGAGAGCATATCTCAAAATAAATAAATAGATAGATAGATAGATAGATAGATAACCAAAAATGGTTTGCTGCAGGGTAGGTATACCTAAAGCAGTTTGCACATGCCTAGCATATAGTAGGCATTAACAGTAGCTGGTTTTACCCATTTCTTTCTTAAATGGAGGTTCTGACCTCAATTCTGGGGACAGGGAGTCTAGTCTCCCACTATATGATTCCCAGTGTCCACATTGCATTTCAGTCTAATAAGGTTCAGCACCCATAGAGCAGATTACAACTGAGGCATTAGCTAGTATTTGCTCTTACTAAGAATGAGTAATTATTAGATGCTACTGCCTGCCCCATTCTATCTTCAGTCTTCAAGGGTCTAATTCATCTCCAAGATGTACCTGGAGCATGATCATCCTACTGTTCAACTTCTTGTGAATGTCTAACCCAATAACCCAATGCCTGGTTGATCACAGTGAGTCACAGATGTCCACACAATGGCAGAGATGAGACCACATAGGCAAGACCACCTTGAGAGAGCCTGTGGCCTGTGAGTCTATTTTGAGTCTTTGATGATTCCTGACAACTTATCCTTCACAAGTACTGAGTCTTTTTAACAGATATAAAAAGAACTGCCATTCCTGAAGCTCAAGATTCTGCTATGGAGGCAATTCCTGCTCATGTGTGTGCATGTGTTCAAGACATGACATCTCCATGTAACAAACATCTCTGGCTGTTCTGAAACTCACTTTGTAGACCAGGTTGGCTTTGAACTCACAGAGATCTGCCTGCCTCTGCCTCCCAAGTGCTAAGATCAAAGGAGTGCACCACCATTCCCAGCTACTCTCAGCTTTTACTTTTGGAAGAAGCATCCTCAATATGCAAAAGCCTAAGCTTTAACCATTTCTGCAGCAAGGACCCTGGGAGAGAATGGAGAGAGAAGGCCTGGTCTATCCCTACTGCCCACTCACTGCTGCAATGGATGGAAGGTGACTGCACCTCAGTTTCCCAAGTCAACGGACTGCCCAATGGACTGATCAGAAAATAGTGAAGAGTGGATCAGACAACAGCCGAGATGGTTGTGGTTTGTTAACCACCCTTGTCCAGGCACCAGGCAAGCCAAATTGTGCCACATCTTCCAGGTGCATCATCTGAACACAAGGGCAGCTTCTTAGTGTGTTCTGAACCACCTTAATGTGAGATAACCCCTGTCTAACTTCTGCGGGAGTAACTGAGAAGGAACACCTCCAGGCATGGCTGGGGCCGTGCATGAGGTGGGTGCTAGCCACTTTTCTATTGCTGTGATCAAACATCATGACCAAGACAACAGAAAGATGAAAGCCAATGATGGGTAGTATGCCCTGGGACAGAATGAATAACATAGAAAGGTCAAGACCCTATGAGGTGCCCCAACAAATGCAATGAGTGATTAGAAACTCATTTAGACACTAGGCTCTGCTCCAGAGACCTGAGGAGTGTGTTGTGTGTTGAAGGATGATAAACCCAGATTAAAACAGTGGTGCCGTGAAAGCAGGCTTTCAGAAAGAACCAAGCCTTCCACTTGCCATACTCACCCAGGCAAGGGAGGATGTGAAGTCACCCACATCCCTAATTGCAGGCCTTCAACAGTTGAAAACTGGGACCTGGCAGCCTAATATCAGCATTCTCATCTTTCTCTTCTTTTTCTATTTCCCTTTAGAAAAGGCATGGCACAGCTGGGCAGTGGTGGTGCACGCCTTCAATCCCAGAACTTGGGAGGCAGAGGCAGGTGGATCTCTGTGAGCTTGAGGCCAGTCTGGTCTACAACGTGAGTTATAGGACAACCAGGTCCTTGTCTTGAAAAGCAAAACAAATGAGAAAGAAAGAGAGAAGAAAAGACATGTCATGAGTAGTAGAGTCCTGATGATTTATGGATCCAGTTATTTCTGATAATGGACTCCGCCTTAGACATTGTAGTAGTTAGAATGTAATCGGCCCCATAAAGCTCACAGGAATAGCACTATAAGGAGGTTTGGCCTTGTTGAAGTAGGTGTGGCCTTGCTGGAGTAAATGTGTTACTATGGGGGCGGGCTTTGAGGTCTCATATGCTCAAGCTATACCTCCTAGTTCAGTTCACTTCCTGTTGCTTTCAGATCAAGGTGTAGTAGTCTCAGCTCCTTCTCCAGCACCATGTCTGCCTACATGTTGCCTTGCTCCTGCCATGATGATAATGGACTAAACCTCTGAAACTGTAAGCCAGCTCCAATTAAATGTTTTTCTTTTATGCAAGTTGCTGTAGTAATGGTGTATCTTTACAGCAATAGAAACACTAAGACAGACATAGAAAAAGCATGACCTTTAAGGGTGCTTGTCCTGGCACATGACATCTTTTACTTCCAAGAGTCCTGACAAATATGGGCCATACTCTGGCACATTGTCTGGATTTTTCCTTCATGCTGTTTCCCTGCCCTCATGAATATGCCTGACTTTCCCTCACCAAGCAATCATTCAACAAATTTATCTTTACTTTATCTTTTTTACGTCTAAAAAGACACACTTGTGTTCAAATATACAATTCTAACAACTTAAATTTGTACATCCTCCTGTCCTTAAACAGTGTGCCTCTGTCCTTTTTGTATCTGGCAATACCAATGCAGATGTAGATCCCTTCTGGAAATGTCTGTGACCAGAGATGTTCTAGATTTCTGATTGGGGCATATTTACATACAGAAAAGGAGACAGTAAAGTGATGGGATCCACATCTACATGTAAAATTAATGCATATCTTGTAGTCACCTCATGCACACAGCCTGAAGGTAATCCTACCCAATTTTTAGTGTGCGCCTTTGCCCAGGATGGGTGACATGATGTTAGGTGTGGCGATTTCCACCTGCAGTGTCACATTGATGCCCTGAAAGTTTTTCAGATTTGGAGGTAAAGGATCCTCAAACCTTGAGTACCAACTTAGGCTAGAGTTTTTGGAAAGCATGCATGAATAAGACCATTTAAAATAAATTAATCCTCCACTGGCCATAGCCCAGATGATCACAGGCACTGCTCTGCCAGCCTCTTTTTGTTTGTTTTGCATCAGCATCATATTATGTAGCCCAGGCTGCCCTGGAACTCACTATGTAGACTTGACTGGCCTCATACTCACATAAATCCTCCTGCCTCTGCCTCTGAGTGCTGGAATTAAGGGCATGTACTACCACACTCAGCCATCAACAGCTTCTTGAACAGTGGACAGTTCTAGTCTTGCAGGAGGAACATGTCTTGATACAAATCAGCAATGCCCTCTCCACCAGGGATGCTAGATGGTATGGTGGTGTCTTCTCTCTTTTTCTTTTTACTCCTGCTTTTTGAGACAGACTCTCATCTAATCCAGACCTCAAATTCACTATGTAGCAGAAGATAGACTTGAACTTCTCATCCCTCTGCAGGGAGTGGTTCTTAAGAGGGTTCTCTAGAGCTGGACATGCTTGTAACCCCAGTGCCCGGGAGACAGAGGAAGGAAGATCTCTGAATTTTAGGCCAGCCTGGTCTACTTTAGTGAGTTCCAGGACAGCCAGGGCTATACAGAGAAACGCTGTCTCAAAAAAAGAGGGTTCTGTAGGCACAACAGTTCAACATCACCAGGTCCACATCTTCTGAGAGTGCTCTACCATCTGTGTTTGAACCCACCTTGAAGACATCTGAATTTCTTCAATATTGGATCCACTAATCTAATTCCAGAAATACAGAGTATTTTAAGCCCTTAAGTCTGTTTCCTTATAGCCAACACTAATATCTTCAGATTCAATGAACTCCAGAGAAAACATCTTTTTACAACAGCCATTACCAATTTATTAAAAGAAAACATTTCGGGGCTGGAGAGATGGCTCAGCGGTTAAGAACACTATCTGCTCTTCCAGAGGACCTGGGTTCGATTCCCAGCACCCACATGGCAGCTAACAACTGTCTGTAGTTCCAGTTCCAGGCAAACACCAAGGCAAATAAATAAGTAAATAAATAAATAAAGTTTTAAAAAAAAAGAAAAAGATATTCTTATAAAAAAAAAAAAAAAAAAAGAATTGGTTCTTCTCCTCCTCTACCCTTACATGGATTTCGGGTATCAACGTAAAGTCACCAGGCTCATGCAGCAAGCCCTTTACCCTATTAGTTATCTCAGCAACCTCTTGTTACTAATATTTATTTATCTATTCAATCTTCCTAAATTTATTTCTTTAAGACTTATTTTTATTACACATATGCACATGTGTCTGTGTATGTGCATGTGAGTGCAGGTGCCTTTGATGGCCAGAAAAGGGCATTAGAATCCCAAGAATTGTAGGTGTTTGTGATCCATTCAACATGGGTGCTAGAAATGAAACTCTGGTCCTGTGCAAGAGTGGTATGCATTCACTATTTAACTTTCTTTCCTTTTTTTCTTTCTTTTTTGATACAGAGTCTCATGTAGCATAGAGCAGCCTCAAACAAACCATGTATCTGTGGCTGACCTCTAGTTATCTTCCTGCCTCGACTCTCCAAGTGTAGGGATCACAAGTATACCATGTTCAGCTTGTTTCCTAGCTTTTATTTAAGAACAACTCATGTTCAGAAAAGCCCAACTATCCTAGGGATGCAATGAGCTTAGTTTTCATGAAACAAACAGAACTGTGACCCTCAAGAAGTTGAATATTGCTAGCATCCCTAGTGTTCCCCTAGGGCTCAACAGCCATGAAATAGAGCTGCCATGAGCCAAGGAGACATGCTGTGTGTACTGCAGAGGGCAGAGCTGGAGAAGCAGTCCAGATACCCTGAAGTTCCATGTGTAACCCCAGAGAAGTAGCCTAGGCTCTTCCAAGCTCAGAGGATCCCGAGTGGGTCCCAGACATCAAGCACTGCTCCTTTTCGCTGTTGGTCTTTGGTTTTTCTTTGATTCCATTGTGCTGTACCCTGACTTTTCCCTCTTAGAGTAAGAAAAGTTGGGATTTTGCAGATTTTTTAAAACATTCAGTTTTATTTTATGCGAATTGGTGTTTTGCCTGCATGTATAACTGTTTAAGGGTGTCAGATCATGGAATTACGGATAGTTGTTAGCTGCCATGTGGATGTTGGGAATTGAACTTAGGACCTCTGGGAGAACAGTCAGTGCTCTTAACCTCTGAGCCATCTCTCCAGCCCCAAGGATTTTGCAGATATTTTACAGAGACTTTAAACTTTAAAAGAGAATTTGAATGTTTTAAAGACACTAAACTTTGAAAGTGCTTGAATTTTTACGTGTTAGAATGTTTTATAAGTCTTTTTGTTTTGTTGTGGTTTTCAAGATAGGGTTGGCTATCTTGGAATTCTTGTTGTAGACTAAGCTGGCCTCAAACTCTGGGAGATTTACCTGCCTTTGCCTCCCAAGTGCTAGAAATAAAGGTGGATGCCACCAGGTCCGGTGGGAATGTTTTAGAATGTGATATTAATACTAACATACCATTTGGGGGGGGATGAGGAAGGAAAGATTCCAGTTGCATGCTGATGGACTTGTGTGTCAAGCTGATAAGGGTTTGATTGTGTTGGCTAGATAGCTTTGTGTCAATTTGATATAAGCTAGGACCATTTGGGTAAGAGGACCTCAACCAAGAAAATGCCCCCACTGGGTTGTTTTTGAGCAAGCCTGTGGATATTTTTTAAGATTTGATTTATATGGGAGGGCCCAGTTCATTGTAAGCAGAGCCACTCGTAGGCTGGTGGTGCTGGGTGCTGTGAAACCACGCTGAGCAAGCTCCGAGGAGCAGGCGTCTCTCCAATCCCCTGTGGCCCCAACCCCCCCGCCCCCCCCCCGTGGCCCCTGCTTCAGTTTCTACCTCCAAATTCCTGCCTTGACTTCCTGGCCTGAGTCCCTTTGATGATGACCCACAATGAAATAAATCCTTTCCTCCTCAGGTTCATTTGATCAGCATTTTACCCCAGCAATAGAAACCTTAACTAAGAGAGGCCCATGAGTTCCCTGCCCTATTCATTTTCATTTTTTAAATCTAAGGGCAATTTCACCCCCACAGTCGCTTCCCTTTACTCTCAGACTAATTGTGTTATGTCCATTTCCTTTGGCACACAGGAGCTCCACAGCTCTTGTGCTTTCTCTTGCTTCACACACATTTCCTTGTCACACACTCTTCAGAAGAATCAATTAAAATGAGCCCACATGACACACACACAGGCCTGACTACCATTTCCTCATTCTTCTATAGTCGGGTTGTTTCTGTCCTGCCCCAGCCCCTCCTGGATTCCCGCTTCAGTTCTCTCTCTGGGATTACTGAGATCAGCTCTGCAAAGCAGATGAAGAAATCAAAAACCCTGAATGTTCTTATTAGAACTCTCTACTATTTACAATTTTACTGTATATATGTATGAATGCATATAATATATATTTAATATTTAAATTAAAAAAACATTTAGATAATACTCTGACAGTTTTCTGATCTCCTCCTGGCACCCTAGAATTTTAGGTGTAGACACTTTGGTCTAATTGTCTTATGAATTTAGAAAAATGTTTTTGAAGACATTAGAAAGAAATGGGAGATATCAGAGAAGCACAGTGTGGCAGGAACCCCAGACAGAGACCCAGACAACACTCTTGCTGCTGTACCTGGTGGGCAAACTGCCTCGAGCAGAAGAAATCGGTGGTGACTGCAGTAGTTGTGTTTAAACTGTCAGCTTGACATGTTTAATATAATCACCTGGAAAGAGAGCCCCAGTGACTGGACCAGGTTGCTGTGTGATCATGTCTGTGGGGGGTTGTCCATTGATATGGGAAGACCCAGCTTCCAGAAAGGACTCTTTATCACCTGGGTTTGGGTCCTGAACTGTGTAAGAGTAGAGAAAGATATCTGAGCACTAAGCTTGCATGAATGTCTTGCTCTCTGCTCTGGACTGTGGTTGGAATATGACTAGCTGTAGATTCCAAACTTCTGAAAGAAAGGTTACAGCCCAGGACCACCCCAGGGTCTCTTACCTATTGGGCTGGATGAAGTGACTTCTATTCTTATGCTATTTGCTTTCTGTCCCCAGAGAGATTTTCCTCTCTTTAAAGGGGAGCAGTGCCCAGAGTGGAAGGTCTACATGGGGCCAAGTGAAACAGACTGGTCCACATAGCCCCGTGCCAAAAGGCAGGCTCCAACAAGAAGTCAGCCTGTAGAATTTAAGTTATATCATCACCCAGGGGACAGCATAGTATAGTTGTGGCCACCACAGCTTCAGAGTGAGTATTTGCATAATCTGAGCATCTCCCTTTGCTTCTCTGTGATTCAATTTCTTTACCTGTCAGAAGTAGCATCTGTTCTCTAGGATGAAGGCAAGAAAGCGTCAGTGAGACTGTCCCTGTACAGGCCAGAAGAAGCCAGAGCCTTACAGGGAGACACAATTGAGCAGAGAAAGTATAAGAAGGGTTATCTCATGTCCCCTGCATAGGCATCACTAACCACACTCAGGCATTGCTATTTAGGTAGGAAGTGGTAAGGGGCCCCTGAGCAGGTCAGGCCAGAGACAGCTACTGTTATACTTAGGCATTGTGGGAAAACCCATCTCAACTCTGCTGGAGCTCAATGAGGCCCCTGCTCTCCTTCATACTTCATCCTGAGGTGGAGAAAGGCTGAAGAACCTCAGTCACCTGAGATTCGTGGAGGTCCAGCTATTCCTTCCCTGGTGGGAGAGAAAGTTGGGGGGTCAGCAGGAAATGATTAGTAGGAAAGATGGGCAATAAGCATTGAACCACTTCCTGCTACATGCTGAGTACAAAGAATGCCAATAGCTTCAGATGCTAGCAACTTCAGCACACCTGCAGCAAAAGTAGGAGAGTCACAAAGAGGACAGGCTGTTGCAGAGATTTGGGGGAGCACAGAGTCTGGGAATAAGGTGTGTGTGTGTGTGTGTGTGTGTGTGTGTGTGTGTGTGTGTGCGCGCGCGCGCGCGCGCATGCGCGTGCATGCCCATCAGGCTTGGTAAGCAGGACAGGGCATTCTAGGTGGAGAGATGGAGGTAAGGGGCGGGTGAGCAGGAGATTGAAGAGTGTTTGGTACAGAAGCTGCAGGACATGGGGCTGACATCAGCCTAGAGTCCCACTGTCAAGATAAACATTTCCCTCTGTGTAACTTTGAGCACACCCCTATCTTCTTTGTGTCTGGGTTTCCCCCTCAGGTGCTACTGTACCTATAGGTCTCAATGTTTGAGATCCAATGGGCCACACACACAGTACTCAGCACATCACCTGGACCAGAGATGATCATAGTGAAAGCATGGGTCTAGGTGGTCTCAACAGTTATACGCAATAGCTTTATGTTAGTCTCCCTGTCCCAGGGGATCAAAATGACAGGTTTGCTTAGCACACAAGGTCAGATTTACAGATGTCCTCCCTTCCTTAGTTCTTTCCAGCCCTGGGTCCTACCCGCTTGCACTCGGGACAGACCGAAGGATTTCCTTTGGTGGAAATACAAGGTCAAGGGTGCTGGGCCTTGGGAAGCAGGAAGAATCTGAGTCAGACTACTCACTGGATGACACGCAGGGGCACGCCAGGGGTCTCGAAGTGCAGGTCCCGGGCCGAACGCCACCAGAGGGCGCGCTGTGTCTCAGAGTGCGCGCAAGGTCGGCGGAGACTCTGCGGGTGTGGGTGTGCAAGTGCTGCAACCCAGTGAGCGCCCGTGTGAGTGCCCGGAAGCCTAGGGCAGGGGACGAGAGGCGGCAGCCTCAGAATCAGCCTAGGGTTCCGAGGGTCAAGGCTTTCGATCTAGCTTCGAGCGTAAGACAGAAAAGTGATGCCGAGAAAACAAGACGAACTGGCCACACGTGTGTCAGACCCTGGGGTCCAGTTCCCAAAGGCTCCTTGGAGGATTCATCCTGATCCCTAGTTAAGACAGTCCCTGAAACAAAGCGAGTGAGTCCCAACTTCTGGGGCTGGTACCCCTTCCCCCTCCCCACCCCCCACTGCTGCCTCCCAGCTGCCTAAAGACGCAGCACACGCAGGGTCTCCAGCAGGTTCTGACTGAGCACTTCCTGTGTACTAGCATGACAGTTCACACACATCTGTAGGTTGGTTCTCATGAATACTTCATCCATGATGTATAAACTGTATGCCTCTTGTGTTTTCCTGACAGGATATCCCTATACAACCTGGTCTTGATCTGGAATTCAAGTTCAGAGTTCAAGTTCAGCTTGACCTCAAATTCAAGACCCTCCTGCCTCAACCTCCCAAGTGTGCTGGATCACTACAGACTTAGGCCATTATGTGGTGTGCTCATTTTTATTCCCTTTGGAGGAAGCAAATTCAGAGAGGTTAAGTGGTTTTCTTTCAGTCATCCGGTTGGGACCTCTCATTCTCTGGAGATACCAGCACCTCAGTCATCTGTTATTCCTCCAACAATCACTGAGCACCCTCTCTGTGCCAGGGACCGCCTAGATGGCAGAGATACCACAGTGAGAAGGACTGATAAAACCTCTGATTGCCTGGAGTTTCCCATGCCCATGATGTTGTCCTGGTTTGTATTTCTTAAGGGTCCGTGAAGGAAGGGCCTGTGCACTGACCAGAAAAGAAACTAGCCTTTTGCTCACAGCGACACTTATGCCACAATGTTACTGATCAGCAACCAGAAGGTAGAGGATGAACAGCTACCAAAGGTTCGTGTTCCCCCAATGCACAAACTGACATCCTAACCCCTGGCACCTGAAAAGGGGACCTTATTTGGAAATATGATGGATATAGTGTAATCAAATGAAGACAAGGTGTGTGGGAACAGGAGGCCTAATCTGATATTGGGGTCCTCAGAAGAGGAGAAGAAGCCAGGCTGCTTGCTTGTCAAAGAATTGGGGTGCCGCTGCAGCTACCACAGAATGCCATCTTTTTAGAGAATGCCATCCACCACCAGCAAATGGAAGAAGGAAGTAAAGAGGGGAATGGAAGACCCTTCCTCTAGTCTCAGAGGGAGCATGATCTGCCCACACCTTGGTTTGGGATGCTTAACCTCTGATTCTAAGATCTCTGGCCACAATGACCCCAAGCCCAAGCCAGTGACCTCAGGGTCATAGTCTCTTGTCTTCTCTCTGACAGAACAGCTCCCAGCCTGGCTGACAAAGGTGTATTCAGTTGGCAGAGGCAGGTGTGCCCAGGATCCCCACACCTCACCTGCCAACCCCAGCTCTGCCAGCTTCTGTCAGCTTTGCCAAAGTCTCCTGTCAGGCGATACATCGTCTATTTGGAGAAGGATGAGGACAAAGGGAGAGGCAGTGTCATGCTAGTCCACCCAGCTGTGTCCAGGTGGCAGAAGATGCCATGCCTATGGCGAGCCATGCCTGTCTGTCTCTCACTCAGCAGTGTCCCCAGAGAAAGCCCTGACAGAGCTGTCACTAGCCCAGGCTGAGGGATCCCGATTCAGGGAGGCAGGGTGCTACTTGGCTTGGCTTAGGATATTCTGGCTGGGAAAGAACCAAGTGTCACATCTGAAAGCAGGGGAGCACCCAAGCCTTCTTGGGAAACAGCAAACCAGATAGATGGGGTGGTTCCTGACATCCAGGAGCCCAGACACACCAGAATGGCTGCTCTCTATCTCAAAGACTGTATTACATCACTTCTCTAACCCTTCCGCCCAACATTCCATGGGGCACAAAGATGTGTTCATGTGCTTGTCTCCCCCTGGAAGTCAGCAAAGTTCACCAGGCAGAGATGTACAGGGTCATCTGTGTCTAACCCCACATCTTCAGCCTTCAAAGGCAGCACTGGCCCCACCCATGGCACCTGCTGGCTGGAGAAGGATGCACTTTGGAAAGCCATGGAGGCCTTCCGAAATGCCCTCACCTCCTTGAACAGAGATTCAGGAAGGACCTTGTGTAGAAGAGAGAACAGTTGGCTGAGACATTGGACATGTTGGATAGATAGTTCTAGGTGTGCAGAAAGAGAAGAATTCTCTAACATTCTCCAGGTGTTCCATAGGAACAGATACCCGTGAAATGGGGTGATAAATGGCGTAGAAAATGCTGTTGCTGGCATTGAGCTTTCTCTAAGTTCTGCTAGACACACTCTGGTTCACAGGCCCCTGCCTCTCTAGACGTACAACAGTACATTCCTAGGTGCCAAGCCACTTTCTTTTTCCAATACTATTTCCCCTCCCTTCCTCTTTTCTAGTCTGCCCACTCATTATCAAACAAACCTTAAATGAACATCTATCTACATAGAGCCGAGCATTGCTTTAGGGCCAAGTACATCAACTTTTCGACATTACAATATGGCATTGTCCTTTCCAAAGCTCATACCCAAGAACCCTGCCATCAAGTTAGTTATTTTAAAAACCCACAAAATGGGGGGGCTGGAGAGATGGCTCAGTGGTTAAGAGCACCATCTGCTCTTCCAGAGGACCCGGGTTCGATTCCCAGCACCCACATGGCAGCTAACAACTGTCTGTAGTTCCAGTTCCAGGCAAACACCAAGGGAAATAAATAAATAAATAAAGTTTTTTTAAATAATAAAAAAACCCACAAAATGATCATAATGCTTTAAATAAGTTTCCAGTTTTATGTTGAGCTGCATGCATGGCTGTCCTCATTCACATGTGGCTGCATGTGGTTCGTGAGCTATGGGTTGAGTATATGCATCAGGGACCTTAACCTAAGACATCCTCTCTTTGCAAAATTGATGTGCTAGTAAGTATATCTCTTTCTTCTCCTTTCAATTTATTTCTTATCCCATTTCACCCCTTACCACCAATCAAGTTGAGCCAGGGGTGGCTCAACTCTGGGTCAGTTTGAGGATCTACACTCATTCATTCATTCTAGAACTGTCTCCTGTGTGACCATTGGGCACTATCCACAGCAGACAGCTTGGGCATCTTTCCTCTGTTAGGTGGCACCTTCTTGGGTTAACAGCATTCTAAGGGAGTTACTTCTTCCCTCCTCCCTTCTCGCTCCCTTGTTCCCCTCCAAGCACAGAGAAATCCCAGGAAACTCCTAGTTATTCTTAGATATTGCCCCTGGAATCCAAAGGTAGCAGTAAGAGCTGCCGTTAGCCATCTTACTGAGCAATTTTGGAGCATCACCGAGGCCCTGACCTCTACTCTGCATTTCCTCTGCAGACTCTGGTGAGTCCTCTTAGGATTTTCATTAGCCTCCTTTGCACTTTTGGAGCCCAGCAGACCATAGAGGGAAGTCCTGGTCCCCAAAGAGCCAGCCCTACCTTGCCTCAACAAGAGCCATCTCTGCATTACAGCAGACCACAGAGAGTGAGTCCCATTCCCAAAAGGACCCATGCCCGCCTCTAAGCTTAATGCTGTAAACTCCAGCCGCCCCGCCAGCCCTCACTGCTTTAATTAACTCTGCCCGGATGCTGCGGATGCGCTGACTCACTCATTGGCTCTGTGACCCGCCTTGTTGCAAAGGACACCTCCTCAGACACAATTACATTTGAGGATGAAGCATTTCCTCTGGGCAAAGAACAAGGCTGTGAAAGCCTGCTGTGGGAGTAGAGATACTGGGGGGGGGGGGATGTCTCTTTGGAGATGACTCATGGGACAAACCTGGAGGTTTGCAACTTCCCACCAACCTTGTATAGACTTATTCCTTGGCCAGAGTCTCTCTTTGAGGGGAAGGAAGAAAATGTGTCTACTTCCTAGGCAAATGGGATTAATATATTCATCACCATGGGATGTTCCAGGCTCTGGCAAAAACAACTGTACTGCACTCAGCCTGTTAGCCTTGGCATCACTTCAAAGCTCCACAATCCATCACCTATATGTACTGGAGACCATTGATGTCCCTGGCCAGACATGGAAGAAATAAAGTATGATCTTCCACCCTGGGTTTGAGGACAGAACCAAAGGCTCCTCTATAGCTCCCTGTGATACGAGGACTCTCAGTTCCTTTTAATACATCTAGAAGGTGAAGTTCAGAGACTGGCTGCTCCATCCATCCATCTACCTGCCCATCTATCCATCCATCCATCTACTTGCCCATCTATCCATCCATCCATCCATCCATCCATCCATCCATCCACTCACCCACTCACCCATTCATCCATCCATCTACCCACCCACTCATCCATCCATCTATCCATTCATCAACCCATCTATCTATTCATCCATTCATCTATCTATCCATCTGCCCACCCATCCATCCACCCACCCATCCATCCATCCATCTATCCATCCATCCATTTACTCACCTATCCTCCTCAATGTATCCAAATACTTCCTGAAAGATGTAGAGACCACAGTGGACTAGACATGTATGGTGTATACCTATAGGAAACTCACATGAGTCTATAAATCTTGTGTATATGACCTAAGAGATAAGAGACTCCAAACAGCCACTTTGCTACTCCAGCATATTCCTTCCTACAGTGCAGATCTTATCCTTATACCCACAGATACCTGTAGCTACTACCTTTTATCTAAGAAGTTTCTCTTTACATCCAATGGCAACCATTACAGAAACCATAACTGGACACAGTGTGGCAAGTAATGCACCGACCGTGGGGACCCTAGCCTCAGCGGCTACAGCTACAGTCCAACTCCTGCATGTAAGGCCCAGGGAACATCTTGGAAGAAGGAA
Organism: Sigmodon hispidus; assembly: GCA_004025045.1. Lineage (NCBI taxonomy): Eukaryota > Metazoa > Chordata > Mammalia > Rodentia > Cricetidae > Sigmodon > Sigmodon hispidus. The sequence goes on from PVIH01000005.1 coordinate 235,893, forward strand.
CAGAAAGACTGTAAGAGCCAGAGGACCAGGGAGTCTTCGCTGGGTCAGTCTCTCCTAGAAATGGCTAAACTAGGTCAGAGCAATGGCAACATCAAAAGACATGGAAATATGAAGAAGGGAAATTTCACGGGGCCCCAGCCCTACACGAGGAACTACAGGCCACTAACGACTGTTGGGAGGAGAGTTAGCCTCTTCACTGACTTTTCAATACAAAATGGTAATCCCCGGGACCATATACACACAAACAATAAAAACAGACCCAGCAGGTTATACTTATGTGTTTGTGCACACATATACATGTATATGTATGTAATAATAATGATTAAAAGAGGTTATCCATTTTTAAAATGTGTTTAACTTTATTTTTTAATGTGCACTGGTGTGAAGGTTTCAGATTCCCTGGAACTGGAGTTACAGACAGTTGTAAGCTGTCATGTTGGGTGCTGGGAATTGAACCTTGGTCCTTTGGAAGAATAGCCAGTTCACCCAACCACTGCACCATCTCACTGGAGAGAGCCATCCATCTACCCGCCCAAACAAAGGGAAAAGTGATATAATTCCCTTTAATTAAAATGTATTTAAAATTTTGAAGAGACTCTAGATGAAGAAGCAAATACCTATAAGCCCCAAATTTAAAAATTGGGTTTAGATTTCAAAAAGAGGCTAAAAATTCACCCTTAAAGCTCCTACACAAACTAGGAATTGTTTGCTTAGCATCCTTTCCTGTCAGGAATGTTAATCTCAGTGTTCTGGATGGTAAAGGTTAAGCAGAGCTGATTCTGCCTTTTTGCTACATCATGGTCTTCATGTACATACAGTGTTGGACAAATTGTTTAGTCTTTCTCAGCCTTGAGTTGGTCCTTCATATGCACAATAGTTCAGACTGTAAAGTATTTGTTGTATGTGTCTGAATACCTGAAACTCCCCAGCAGCCATATCTGCATGCGTCTCTAATCCCAGTGTTGAGGGGGCAGAGACAGACAGATCCCTTGAACTCACTGGACAGTAGCCTAGCCCAGTTTGGGAACCCTGAGTCCAATAAGAGACTGTCTTGAAAAGTAAGGTGAGAACAATTAAGAAAGGCCCTGATTTTGACCTCTGGCCTACACATGCAGGGGTACCCACCCACATGAACACATCTGTTTGAATGCACACATAGACTCACAGGACCCCCCCCCCCAATGATAACAGTTAGAAAGCATTATTGGGCAAGTTAAGTGAACTGGCTCATTATGATAGCTGTCTGTCACTACAACTACATGAGATAAATCACCTTACCAATTGAAATGGCTTCTTTTGGCTATCGATTTGGAAACTTTGTTCTATGACACACTGGTTCTTCTACTCTGGGCCTGTAGTGAAGCAACACACGCTGACAGGAATATGTGGCAAAATAAAAGTGCAAACTTCACAATCAGAAAGTAAAAAAGCAAGAGATAGGGATACCATAAACCTATCCTTAAAGGGCACACTCAAGTGACTAGAAGACCTCCCATCAGGCTTTACCTCTTAAGGTTTCCAGTACTGTCCATTAGCCCTGCCCTGATAACCAGACCTTTAACCTGAGAAACATTGGAAAACATTTCAGCTGGGCTGGCTGCATCTTCACGATATCATCGGATAGGTGTGGGCCTTCAAACAGTGCCTAGTATTTAATCTGAATTCACATTTCATGTGCTCTCTTTCTCCAATTCCCCTACAAATTAATATTGTTATCATCCCATTTTGCAGATATGGAAGACCAGAGGATAGGAAGGCCTTCCAGGGATTTGAATACAAAATATGAATGGATCTCCATTGCCCACTTCCATTGACGGTGGTCTAGATTAGTCAGGGCCTGTGCCCCTCCCTCAGTTCCCAGAAGTCACTCTAAGTTTGATGGGGAAAGAATGGAGCAATCAACCCCAAGGCAGGGCTATGGTACAGCGACCAGCCCCTTGCTGGTTCCAATGCTCTGGGGCAAGGAGAAAGCTTCAGGGAGTCTTCTCCCTTAGTTCCACAGAGGTGTCTGGGAGCTAGCTACCTAGGTAGTGTCCTTGTGAATGTATGCCTGTGTGTGTGTGTGTGTGTGTGTGTGATGGGGCCGGGTTATTCACACACAGATGCTGGCCACAGTAAATAAGCCAGTGGAGCTTGATTCATGAGGTCTGACGGAAAATCTATAGCAAGTGGTGTCTATAATCCACACGCTGCGTCGTGGCAAAATGAAAGAACGGCAGTCCAATTACGGGTCCCTGTTGATCCCAGGCACCCTCCTCAGCCCTTCAAGGCCTCAGCTGGGCTAGTCAGAGCCAGCCATCATGATTAGCTGGAGTGGGCCCCCCTGTGGCCTGGCCACAGGGAGCATAGTTCCCAGATTCACCACCAAAGGAAGTGCCTGGGCTGAGGCAGAGGTCCCACAGCCTGAGAGATAGAAAGGAGGGCATGGATGGATACCACACTCCAGCTCCACAAGGCTCCTGCTGGCCTCGCCAGCTCTGACCTCTAGGCCCTGAAAGCCCAGTCCCGGGCAGACAGAAGAACTGTGTGAACCCCCACTCTCTGCATTTTGTTTTCTCTTAAAACAGGGGTAGGGCTCCTAGGAGTCAGGGAAAGACACCCTGGGGCAGTTGTCTAGGCCTGACTTTCTGGATTTAGCAGAGGGCTGAGTACTAGGTGACTCAGTGATTAGGGATGTCAATGGCTCCTGCTCTGGACTCTCACAAGCCCCATCCAGATGGTTCAGGAATTATCTGTGTAGGAGGAATCTTCAAGCTATTTCTGTTAGTTCCAATAACAGTGTGATCATGTTAAAAAGTATCCTAACAAATTCCTGTCACTATGTGCTTGCCATCACTAGAACCAGTCTTTGTAAACATCATCACTGAGTCCATGATGCATTAGAGAGGGCCCCATATCTTATAAGAAGAGGACATTTTTTTCCCTTCATTTTTGAGGCAGGATCTTACTCTATACCCCAGAGCTCAGATTGCTTTGGAATGATGTAGCTCAGGCTGGGTTCAAATTCTGGGCACTCCCTACTCTAGTACTATGATTAGAGGCATCTACCACTACACATCACCAGAAGAGGAGACTCTGAACAGAGTCACAGACACAGGGGAAAAGGCTCGTGAAGACAGACACACAGATGGGAGAGATATATCTCTAGGCCAGAGACCTCCAAGGATTGCCAGCAACAGCCAGAAGCAAGAGAGAGGCTTAGAACCTTCCTCACAGAGCCTTTCAGAACTGTGAGAAAATACATTCCTCCTGGTTGAAGCAACCCAGTTTATGGCTGCCTGTGGTATGATATTATTGACTGATAACTAGAATGGCCTAGTGTAGACCTCGAGGTGCATCTGTGAGAGAGCTTCTAGACTGCGCTAATTGAGACAGGAAGATCCACGCTAAGTGTGGGCTGCTTTGTTCCATGAACTGGGGTCTTGGGCTAAATAAAAAGGAGAAAGAGAGCCGGATACCGGCATTCACCACTCTCTGCTTCTGACTGTGTTTAAAAGCTTTTCCTGCTGTGATGGACTGGACCCTCAAACTGAGAGCCAAAATAAATCATCTTTTCCTTAAGCTTTTGTTGGGTATTTTGTTACTGGAAAAAAAAAGTCACAGGAAAGTAATGTATACGCTGTTATAGCTGCACACGGCAACAGGACGCAAAAGGATGCGAATCAAGTGAGTGGGGCCTGAGTTCAGATTTTTGGCTCTGCCAATTAAGCCTCCCTGGTCCTTTCATAGTGGCTATGACAAGGGTTTTAAATGCAAACCTATAAGGCTGGCATGGTAAGTAAAGCACTTGAATACAAGGACCTGTATGAGGACCTGAGTTCAAATCCCCAGAAGTCATGGAAAGCCAGAAATGGTAGCACACACCTGTTTTCTCAGTACTCAGTGGTAAGAGGGAATGTGGAGACAGATGACCCTCTGGAATCTCATGGGCCAGATAGCTCAGTATATGCAGCAGCAAATAGCAAGGGATCCTGTCTCAAGAAAGAAGTAGAGGACTGACAGCTGGGATTGTCCTCTGATCTCCAGATGTGAATATATGCTCTATCTGTCTATCTGTCTGTCTGTCTGTCTATCTATCTATCACACACACACATACACACACCAAGAACAGTGAACTTTTGAACTTGTAAGGTGTGCCAGGCAAGAACTGCTATGTCCTCCACAAAAATTGAAGAAGTTTCATCCTTAGACCAAAATCTCTGAGGTAGGTCCTGTTATCAGTCCCATATTACAGATTGGAAAACTGAGCTCAGAAAAGTTGTGGGACATGTCCAAAGCCACATAGCTAGTAAGCAGTGCAGGCACCATTCGGATTTCAACCATCAAATTCCGAAACCCATTCCACTTTGGCTGTACGTAAAGCCATTAATGAAGCTGGGGGAGGAGACGCATGTCTGTAATCCACTACTCAGGAGGCAGAAGTTTGCTGTGAGTTTAAGGCTAACCTATTCTATACTGTGAGTTACAGGTTAGTCAGGACTGAAAAGGGGGACCCTGCTTAAACAAAAGCCCCAAACACTAAAGACTCATTAGTGACCTCATACGAACCATCCAAGTAAATGAAAACTCCTTACTGTGACCTACAAGATCTTGCCTAATTTCTTGCTGACCAAACATTTGCATGTTCAACTTTCAGCCCATGGATCACATACACCCATATGAATGCAGCCAACATGCAATTATAAACAATGGGCTAGGCATGGCGGCACCTGTTCTTAATCCCAGAACTCAGGAGGCAGAGGCAGGTGGATCTCTGTGAGTTCAAGGTCAGTCTGGTCTACCAAGTGAGTTCTAGGACAACCAGGACTACATAGAATGTCCAGAAAAACCAAACAAACAAAATACCCTATCAATAACAAAAGCATAAAGCTAAAACATCATGACACTTTTTTGGATGCCGGTTTAAAGTAATTGATGTCCTTTTCAAGTGCATATGACAATGTCACAATGTCAAAAGGTTGAACACACCTGTAAGTGCATAGCTGCACTTACATACTTTTATGGAGAAACAGAGTATAATTCTTGTTCCCTTGAATGTGGACTAGCCTTAGTGACCAGATCAGTCAACTGAATCAGGGGAGACCCTGCACACCATCTCCAAGGTCTGATCAGAAGAAATCATGTCGGGGCTGGAGAGATGGCTCAGCGGTTAAGAGCACTGTCTGCTCTTCCAGAGGACCCGGGTTCGATTCCCAGCACCCATATGGCAGCTAACAACTGTCTGTAGTTCCAGTTCCAGGCAAACACCAAGGCAAATAAATAAATAAAGTTAAAAAAAAATTTTAAAAAGAAGAAATCATGTCAGTAGCAACACTGGATGTTGGAACAAACACCATGGTATGGAGAGAAGCAGAGAAAAGGGCCTTTTGGTGAGTCTCCTTGCCTGAGCCTCTGGTCACTCATAGCATCATATGAGTGAGCACTGTAGTAGCCCTGGCCAAGCCACCCAGGCAGATGTCGTGACTAGCAGCTGAGACCATCTCTCAAAGAACCCTATTGCTGATTCCATTTTTCATAAGTAATTTTTGTTGTTTTAAGACATTACATTTTGGGGGGAGTTGGTCACATTTGTTGGATTAGAATCCAGGCAGCCTCGCTTCATCTACTTTGCAATGACCTCATGGGCGTCCTCCTCGGCTTCCTCAGTCTCTGCCTGCTGGAACATAAGTGCTTTCAGAGCAGAAAAGGGTTTGCTAAGCTGTGATTTTAAAATAAACAAACAAATAAATAACTGAGGCAGTTACTGTTTGTTAAGATTCTACCAGGAACCATATCAGGAAATGCACTGATTGAAAGTCGCACACTCGGGCTGGAGAGATGGTTCAGAGGTTAAGAGCACTGGCTGCTCTTCCAAAGGTCCTGAGTTCAATTCCCAGCAACCACATGGTGGCTCACAACCATCTGTGATGAGGTCTAGCGCCCTCTTCTGGCCTGTAGGCAGAACACTGTATACATAATTAATAAATAATTAAAAAAACAAAAAAACAAGAAAGTCACACACCCAACACTTTGGAACATGATATAGTTCCCATTTCATGGACAAGAAAATCAAGGTTTACATGGACAGAATCCAGGCTATCCTCTGGTTCACAGGTCACATGCCCCATGCGGCTTCTCTTCCCCTCTCTCAGCTTGTCTGAAGGTCTCATCTAGATCAGAGGAGCTGAGCCCACAGCAGCTTCAAGGGAAGGTTTTATATGGGACAAGTCTCAGGTGAGGGGTCATTCTCACTGACTAATTGTATTCCGCTTGTCTGGGAGTGGTCAGGGACTTTCTCGGGACTCTCATTGAGTCTATGCTGACCTGTGACCATTGTGCATGTTATTCTACTTCCCAAACGATTGCCATCTCTCCAGAAAGCTGTGTGATTTCGACAGCCAGAGGGGGAAAGGCTGCACCTTCCAGGAAGACAGACTGACTCTAGGGCTCAATGTTCCTTCCATTTTCTTGCAAACACTAACTGATGGAGCCTTTCACTGCCTCTAATAAAGTCTGTGTGAGGGCTCCATGTCCTCATATATGCTGGACGTCTTTGCGATGGGACAGCTCCTCATTAATGCTGCATAGTGTCCCCGTGAGGCTGGCATTCTGAAACTCTACCTAGGGGTTGCCATCGATCCAAGTTTGGGCCCATCAGGCCAGACTTCTCTAGGCAGTCTCCCAGACACACGATGTCTTGTCTTTCAGAGTTGCCCTACAGTCCGCAACTTTTCCAATGCACAATTCACTTCTTGCAGAAAGGCCCAGCCTTCTAACCTTCTAAATCTGTCAAAACTTCTGAGAATTTTCCTGCAGGGACACCCCTGGGTGTTCCTCAGCCCATGGGACCCAGCTTTACTCTCTTATCTGTGTGGTAGGTAGCCTAATCCACAGTGACGCTAGCCCTCCCCAATACCACCCCGAGCTGGGTTCTAATACTGGCTCTAGCTGCATTTTGAGTGTTCTAAGTGAAAAGTGAGTTCTCTGTCCATTGCATGAAGAGCCAGAGATGATGCTTGCTTCTTCTCACGGAGAGCCAGAGAGTCCACTGGCATGAGACCCTGGAGGCCAGTGGACTGAGCACTATCAAGCCGGTTCTCAAGAAAAATCTTGGTACTCAGGGCCTGGGAACAAGGACTCAGGGTGTTAGGAGAAGCAGGTAGGACCAGGTGGCCTTAGAGAGGACCGGAACTATTAGGAAGAGGTGGCAACTGTTTACTGAAGGCCCAGGAAGAAGGAAGCTGACTTCTATTTGTTTTTTGAGGTAGGGGCCACTGTAGTACAGGCTAGCCTCAGCTCCTGGTTCTCCTGCCTGGATTTGGACTGGGGTGAATAGCTTGGGGAGGAGGAGACACAGCCCCAGGCTAAGAACTAGATCCTGCGAATGCAATAAGGACCATTCAGGTTTCGTTTTTGAGGGCCACGAGGCCTCGGAACTGGGGAAAGGATCCCCATATGTAGGAGGCACTGCCCCTGTAGGGAGAGCAGAGTAAGGAGAAATTGCATGCTTCGGGGTGAGGTCACCAGTTACAGTAGGATCCATACAGCTTGTCTTAATGAATCTCCAGGGTAGCAATCTTGGGCAAGGCTGAGTCTGAGTTCGTGTGTCTGCTGTGCAGGCCTGGGGACAACCTGATATACTTACTCATTCTGTTGTTGAGGAACCTGAGACTCAGAGAACAGGCAATTGACCTCTGTTCCTAACCACGGTGAGGACAGGCATCCTAACTCAGTCCACTGCAGAGAACACATGTTAAGGGGCCTCAGCCCAGACAGTGTGCCCACCTGCTGCTCTGAATCTGGCCCGTGATCTCCAGTTCTGTGGTTCCTAGTTCTTTGATAACTCTATAGAGAAGAGTTACCCAGAAAGACAGGAGACTTCTCTGTCTTTAGTCTTATTTATCTGAAGGGCTCCCATTCCTAATGTTATTCCCCAACCAAGGATACACACTTGCACATAACATATGTCATTTGTGTATATGTGTATATACGTGTGTGTGCACTCATGTGCGTACATGCACACACACACTCATGCACACATACACACACATGTTCTGGGGATCAAACTCAGATTCCCATGCTTGTATGGCAAACACTTGACTATCAGATCCACTTTCCCAGGCCCACATGTCACCTCCATTCACAGCCAAAGAAATCCTTCAGCAGGTGGCACCATTCCATTTGGTGGAGAAAGTAATAGAGTGCAGAGAGATTAGGACACTTGCCTAGGATCACACCAGCTGGTTGATATGGGGATTATAAATACATATGAAAGCTGTGTGTCACATCGGGGCATGGTTGAAGGCTGGGGACATGATCCTCACACCTGCTTAGATGTCAGTCTGATCATTTTCTACATTTTTTCCTGCAATCTCTCTGAGGCTACATCCCTGGCCCTGGGTTACAGCAATTTGGTCCAGGTTGTCTTGGAAGGCCATTCTCCTTGGGCAAATGGCCATCTCCAGCCCCGCTGTCCTTTCTCTGGCTCCCGCATCCCCCACCCCCCCCATGCTCCCCAATTGTTATCTGTCAGTACACAGTAATTAGAGATGTGGCATGCTTGATAAAGATTGCCGCCTGCCCCGAGATGGAACTGCCCTCTCGGACGTGTCTAATTAAAGTCCTGATTGATAAGATGAAGAAATCCCACCCGGATGGATGAGTGCTGGCCTCCCCCACCTCTGTGCCTTGGCCTCCTCATTACGGGTGACGAGGGAGAGAGATATAAAGGACCCCAGGAAATGCTTCTACGAAATAATCAATATGTCCTTTTGTGCAACGTGACAGGGCACGTGGCTCAGTCTTTTGAACCATTCCAGGAACCACAGAGGCAGGACAGCTGGGATGGCCCCTTGCCCCAGGCTGGCAGGGTGGGGGTGGGGGTGGGGGCCTGTGCTTTTGCTCTAGCTAGTGTCCTGTCAGGGGATGATGGCCTCAAGTGAGGCTTGCCTCTTTCATAGGCCACTCACTGAGTAGTGGATTGGAAAATTCCAGAGTGTGCAGAAGAACAGCTATGTGGCCCCAGATGATGCTTGTTGAGACACTATGAACCATGCTACCCTAAGCAGCTGCAACAGGGTGCCCAAAAGTACACAGTGAAGGTGGTGCTGAGGGTCACAGTCCTCCTACCCCAGGAGGACTCTATGTGCCTTATAAACATGCCACTATTTCCCATTCCATTCTGTGAAGGACAGAGCCTTGCTTAAGATGTTGCCCTGTGGCTGAGGGAAACACACACAGACAAATTCAAGGGCTCATCTTTGCTGAGTAGCTGTGGTCTGGGTATGCTGGGAGCTCATCCTAGCTCTTCTGATAACCCACCTTAGTGCCAGCAGCAGCAGTAGGTGGTCCATTTAATACTGGCCACCTTCCGAAGCCAAGGAGCCAAGGTGCCAGGGTGCTCAGGGCATGCCCACCCTGCTGGAGCCAGGGTTTTGCTGGAATGCCACATTGCTGTACCAGCTAATAAATAGAAGTAATTTGATTAGCTTTCTCTAACTGGTGATAAGATCCTGACAAACCTTTTTTAATGCGTTTCTGGAGCAGGATGAAATTGTTTCATTCTGAGAGCAGGGTCCCCTGGGAGTTGCCTTGAAGCTCCTTTAGTGAGAGGTAAAAATATGCCAATCATTAATGAGGGGAGAATTAGGGAGACTTTAATGCAATCAGAAAGAGGAGCCCCGAGGCAGCATGGGAATAAAACCTGCCCTTAAATCAGAAAATGGTAGGAAGGCAGGAGGAAACAACAGAAACTTCCTCAGAAAGCCAAGGCTGCAGGCCCTCCAGGCACAATGGCCTCAGCTATACGGCTTATGTCTCCACAAGATCCTCCTCACAGCAGGGACTCCCACCACACAGGAACAAGAGCATGGGACCAAATGAGGCAGTGTTTACTAAGAGTGCCCACCCCTTACAGTCCCTCTCAGAACAACGACAAGGCTCTCATAAGTTCCTAGGAAAGTCATAGGCTGGTATGCCTCCTCCTTCCCTGGACAGCTGTGAAAACAAGGGCACTAAGAAGCTTGGTACCGGAGCCAAGAGAGATCCTTTTACCTAGATGTGGTGGAACACATCTGTAAGCCCAGCACTCAACACAGAGGCTGAGGCACAGGTTCAAGGCCAACCTCGGTTGCATAGAAAGGTCATGTCTAAAACACTTAAAAGAAAGAGAAAGGAAGAAGGATGTGTCCCCTGTAAGATCCTCCAGTGACAGTTCCAGTAGCTAATCTAACACCTTCTTCCCTTCAGTACTCCTCATGGGCCCCTATTACCCATTCTCTAGAAAGTTCTACAGCTTTAGCCCACAGTACCACAAAAGGAAGGAGAAGTCATGGAAACAATTAGACTCCTGTGCTTAGGAAGTGGGGGTTGGGGGGTGTTAGCAAAAATAGAAACACCTACCACTAAGGGTCCTCAATGCCTTGTCGATAACACTGGTGGGCCCTGAGCTGACCAGGGCAGCTGAGAATTTCTTCTTCTACAGTCAGATGTCCACTCTGGCTTCCTCTCTTTGTGGAAACAGAGTACCTCAGGTCCAACAGGGTCAGGCCACTACTAGTGATTTCTGTTTTTCACAGACACTTGTATTGGTGAGGTCAGGAGGGGTCATCTTTACACTTGCCTTTCCACACTCACTCAACATCCACCCCCAGTGATCATCTCCTTGCTACACCTACATGCACGGAGCTCATGCCACTTCGGGGCTTTCACACCTTCTTTGGCTTCCTTCTTAGGGCGCTCACATTTAGGGTGACTCCCTCCCCTCCTTCAGGGGCAGTGAGGCAGAGTGAGTGACTTCCTGACCCCCAGCTTCACCCCCTATCACATAAATCCATCCTCCACCTTGGGGCTCTCGGGGTTAATAGAAAGCACATGGTGTTGGGGATGGAGGTCTGTTCGCTGTGAAATCCTCCTCACTCAGACCATTGTGTATCTCTTTTGTACTGAATGAGGGAGCAGAGGTCTAGAGGAACCCTGAGTTCTGTCATAGAAGGGAGGAGGGTGTACCAGGTGTGAAGAGGTAGCAGGGAGGAACAGGCTGAGAATCTTGGGACAGGTGCATAGTCAAGGTCATGGGCTCCTTTGCATGGCCAAGACCAGTCACCTGCCATCCAGGTTTTGCTGAGCCTTGGAGAATAGAGAAGGGTGGCCATGAGCCTAAGTCAGGCCCTTCCTTCTGAGGAACCATGAGTAAGAAAAATCCCTCTTTCAGCCCTGCCTTCTATATGATTAAGAGGTGGCCACCAAATGATACAGGGTCACAGTGGAGCACATATCATAGGGCCAGCCTGTCTGCGTTTATACTCCAGCTTTGCCCGTGATTCTCTGGACAACTTTGGAGTCAGTGACTCATGTCTCCTTTTTTTCTCTCGGATGAAATGGGTTGAGCAGTAAAAGCCAATTGAAGGGGACGGCTGAGTGTATTGATGGTGTCAGCCAGCACAGTGCTACCATCTGATGAACATGATGCTTTCCACTAAGGTCACTAGTTATGATGAGTCAGGACAAGATATACCTCAGCAGGAAGAGGCAAAAGCCTAACTTGGGAGTCAGTCCCACAAATACAAGCCAAGGTGAGTGTGGTCGTCAGAGAATAGTCAACTGGGAACCCACGGCCAGTGAACAATTACTGAGCACCCAGACTGCACAAGGCACAAGGGCCTGGTGAGAAGGACAGGGGCCTCTGTCAACTGATCTCTGCCTAACCAAATGCTCTGGGTGACCATGCTTATCCATTTTCTTTGCCATTTCACCCACAATCCCCAGTGCCCAGCACATAGTAGGTCTTTCACAAATATTGGATGAGTAAATGATAAGCACATTCATACCCATCAGCCCCTTTCTCTGGCCACTCAGCTCTTCCTATACGTGAGGCAGTTTCTGGACACTGCCTGCTAGTCCTCTCCACTAGACTGAGCTGGGTCCCCATCTAATACAGGCAGCTCCAAAAAGGAAGTTCTGGTATGTTCAGACCCAGGAGGTGGGAAGATGACCTCTGACTTCACAGGATGCTGGGGCAGGGTCTGGTGCAACCAACCATCAGGTGCACAGGGCCTTCCTTACCTCAGGCTCTCAGGCATGCTGGTAACCAGGGACACCCTGAGGATCTGGTAGGAGTTCTGCATCCCATGGACCACCATCCTCATCTGATGGCACTTAGGCTTTTCTTTTTCAACAACCCAGAAAGGAAGTATAGCTCCAGAAAAAGTCTTGTTCCAGCAGAGACAGAGAGAGACAAAGATATAGAGAGACACAGAGGGAGAGAGGCAGAGAGACAGAACCAGAGAGACAGAGATGCAAAGAAGCAGAGGCAGCATCACACTGCCCTGATGCTGGAGGACCAGCTACCCCTCTCACAAGCAGACCCTCCAGGGGGGCTAGCCGGCAGGGGCTGCCTTGCTGCAAATGACTCCCTTTGTCATTCTGTTTTGTTATGATTAAAAATGCATGTCGCAGGCGAGGCCCTGGAGTGGAACCCGGTTGAAAATTGAATCATTAATATTCCCCTGCAGCTGATGCCCCGTGCTTCCCATGCAGCTGGGAGCTGGAGGCCAGCGGGCATGCAACAGTTTCAAGTCCTGGCAAGTAGGGGAGATACAGAGGGCACCAGCCCTTCCCCCAGGATGCCTGCTCCATCTTTTGGGATAAGAACAGGTGTCAGGAAAAGGCTCTCTGAACTTCTCTTGATCTCTGGCTCTGTTCAGGCTAAAAAGGAAGCCAAGCTCTTGGGGGCTAGAGTGGTGGTATCTTTGCCTCCAGACGCTCCAACCTGCCCCCAACCTTCTCCTCCTTTGCTGTTTTCTGTTTTAACGACTTTTCCTTCAAAGTGATAGTAATGATATTTTCATTTTGTTTTACTTATTAATTGAGCAATGATCTTTGCCTGCAAGCTGCTATTTGAGCACCTTCATGTTTATGAACTGAAGTAATTTTCTCAAGACAACAGAGTATGGGTGTGTGACCTTCTAGTACAGCTCCATTTTACAGATAGGAAAAGAGAGGCACCGATAACTTCACCAACTTGGACAGCACCGCACAGTCATAAAGTAGCTGCAGAGTTTGTGGTTTTCATCTCTGGACTCACATGTGTGGTTATTGGGCACGTAGGATGTTGCTTGTCTACAGAGAGAGCGGCAAGAGCGTCAAATACAGATCAGATTGCAAAGACCTGGGTCAACAGAAAGAAAAAATAGTTCTGCAGAAGCTTTTGTTTTTGTAGCCTAGATGTGGAAATGATCTTTACTTTAGGTTATTTAGGTTAAATAAAATTTATCATGAAAAGGTATAGTGGCTAGAAACTGAGAATCACACACAGTGCCCTTCTGGTGGTTTCTGTTGTATTTGTGTGACAGCGCTGATGTCACCCATTGCTGTCTTGACTTGGGATTTTTTTTCCTTGTCTCTCAGCTTGAAACTCCTCAGAGAAGCCTTCTCTAGCCCTGAGAAGCCTTCTGTCGCTGTCCCTTGTGTTAGTGCAGGATCACAGTCTCCCTTCAGTCATGTGATGGATGTGTCTGATCTTTGAGGTGGGGTAGAGCTGGGAGGGGAGCTAGCTGTTTGGATTCTTTTACTTGTTTGTTTGTTTGCTTGCTTGTTTTGTTTTGTTTTTCCAGATAGGGTTTCTCTGTGCAGCCCCGGCTGACCTGGAACTTGATCTGTAGACCAGGCTGGCTTTGAACTGAGAGACCCACCTGCCTCTGCCTCCCCAGTGCTGGCATTAAATGTGCACTGCATTGCCTGGCTTGGATTTTCTCACTTTTAAGCTATGATAATAGCTACTCAGCAAAGAGAAGATGGCCATTGAAAGAGCTGGGCCCCAACCCTACCAAACCAGAGCATGGGACTATAGAGCCAGGCATATATATGCCTGGGGTCCAGGGCCTATTGCAAGGCCTTCCTCACAGACCAAAAAGGAAGAAAATGGGCTGAGGAAAGCGCTCTAGACCTCCCTGCTAGGTAGAAAGATGTATTTCAAGACAGATTCTCTAAGGTAGCCCCTGTGCATGACGGGCAGCTGCTCACTCCAACACCCAGTGTATAGGTCCCTGGTTCAAGTAGCCAGGCATGGTATTGTACTTGTATACGTCTAATATCCAACAGGCAGAATGTGGAGGCAGAAGGATCAGAAAATCCAAGGTCATCAATAGCTGCATAGTGAGTTTGAGACCAGCTTGGCGTTACAGGAAACCCTGTCTCACAAAACAAACAAGCAAACACATACCATTGTAAACAACAATCAAAAAGACCGGGGTGTGTGTGTATGTGTGTGTGTGTGTGAATCTGTAAAGTGCTTATCATGTAAGCATAAGGCTCCAAGTTTAGATCCCCAGCACCCACATAAAAAAGCAGTGCCCAGTGATCTGTGTCTATAACCCCAATGCCAGGGAGGCAGAGCTGGGGGATTCTGTCCTATCCTGGTCTAGCTAATCAGCGAGGTCCAGGGTCAGCAAGAGATCCTGTCTCAAAAAGTAAAATGGACAGTAATTGAGAAAAACACCCTCCTCATGGATCTCTAGCTTCTACATACATATACAAGTACACTCACCCACTCACCTACTCTCTACTCTCTTTCTCCCTCCCTCTCTCTCTCTCTCTCTCTCTCTCTCTCTCTCTCTCTCTCTCTCACACACACACACACACACACACACACACACACACACACAGAGCAACTTTATTTCCCCTGATCCACTTTACAGGTGGCGGAGAATACAGGCAAAGGAGGAGACACTTTGGTACTCTCTTCTCTCTCTTCTCTCTCCCCAACCCCCACGTCTCATCTTTTTTGCCATGCTGAGACTGTGCCCAAGATCCTGTGCATGCCTAGCAACTACTCCACCACTGAGCTGCACTCACATAATTAAACACAGGGGCTGCCTCACTATGAAGCAGCCTGTGCTGTGCCATGTCACAGATGTGATCTCCTGGAGGCAGCTACCCGTACTGAGCCCGTGTGACAGTTGAGGAAACTCAAGCACAAAGGGATGGTCATCAAAGAGTCAAGTTTTGACCCCAGGTCTCGTGACCTCTGAGTCACAGTCTGAAGTACCAACCGGTCCCCATCCAGCAGGCCAGGGGGATGTTCAAAAGCCCAAAAAAGACCATGATGGACCCACAGAGGCCACCCTTTCTCTCTAGCTGTCCAGTAGGCACTGGTGCTGAAATCTGTGCTAGCAAGGCTTGACTAACTGACCCACCCAAATTAAGGACTGACCTGGGACCAAGGTAGCCACAGGCAGGCTATCAGGGACTGCTGTTGCTATTTGGGGGCTGGGTAGAGGAGAGACAGAGCCTCAGCCTGATTCTCAGGCTCTGAGGCAGTCTCAGCCTGTAGTGCCACTTACCCAGCGGTCCCCAGCTCATCCTTCTGTCCCTGTCACCAGGTCACCCCAGGGCTGGGCACATGCTGATCTTCCACACCACCCTGCCTTCCTTCCTCCAAACCTAAGTCTTGCCTTTCAGATCTCTCAGGGTCACTTGATCACTTAGCCCACAGCTATCTGTCCTGCTCAGGGTTAGTTACTTGTACTTTTCCAGCAGTGTGTGTGTGTGTGTGTGTGTGTGTGTGTGTGTGTGTGTGTGTGTCGGGGGGTGGGGGGAAGATCCCAGTCTCTCATATAGGAGGCCTTGCTTTCTGTGAGATCAAGGGGCAGCTGGAGCCACAACTACCATGTCCTCTTTTAGGGACACTCAAAACCACCTTGGAAATTCCCGATTTGGGTGGGAGGTTATCTTAGAGTTGCCCAAATACTAATGTCAGTCAGCCAACAGTGTAGGAAGCAATCAATCACTCTCTGCTGCTGGGTGAGAAGCAGGGTTTAGCAGATGTAGTTTGTGGGACTTAGTCTTTGGAAAAGCAGCATCCATAGACCTCAGTCTCAACCCTGAGACTTCTTCCATGGCCGCCCGCAGCCCAAGAAGCCAGCTCTAAGTGCATTCTGAGCCTCCCTCAGTCCAAGAGAATCCCAAGAGTACAGAGGCTGAACTTTCTGTCACTGAGAGGTGGCCGCTGCAGAGGACAGCACTGGTACTTGCCCCTAAGGTAGAAAATAGGTGCTGAACCAGAGGACACACCCTAAAGAAAGGTCAGAGGTCGGGAGGTCATCGAGTAAGACAGGACTGGGTACCATTCCCTTGCTCTTCCATCTCCCACCCTTTGCCCCAGACCTCCACCCACCCCACCCTCAGCCCCTCTCATCCTTTCCCCCTCCCCCTGCCTCCCTCCCCCACTCACACCTCCCCAAGGACAAGCAAAGTTATTACAATAATGAATTAGCCAGCCCGCTTACTGCCGCCACTGGCGAAGACAATTATCCCCCCTTCACATCCCTAGCCGCTGCTCGGCTCCCTCATAAAGACGGGCTTTTGGGGCCGCTTTGTGCTTTGATTGGAAATGAAGAGATTGCTAATTAGGGAACACCTGCTGGGACCCAGGCTGCCAGGAACAGAGGCAGGACCAGGATGGACTGAGCGGCCATTGCAAGCGAGCCGAATGTGCGTGAGTGTGGATGTGCAAGTGTGTATGTGCTGGTCATGTGTGCCCACCGGCTGCTGGAGTAAGGTGAGAAGAGTGTAAGGAGCAGATGCCTCAGTGATTTAATCCAACTCCTGGCCACCGCCCCTGGAAGCCATAAACAAAACCCAGACAGTTTATGGTGCTTTTCACCTTTTAAAGGATGCTAATTTGTTTATGGGTGGCTGTAATTCTGCCTGTGTTTGCATAGGTCAGCTCTGGCTGGGATGTGCAGTCCACAGCCATTTCCAGCTGGGCTCACCAACGTCAGTGGTGAGATGCACAGAGCCTGCTGGCTCTCTGTGGAGAGATGAGAGGTGGGTCCTGCTTGCCCAGTGGTGGTAACAAGGACATAAACTCATAGAACAGTTAGTTAAACCTGAGACTGACTTCATTCAATAGTCCTCTGTACCTTTCTTTTCTTTGGACATTTTATTTATTCTCACCACATGTGTGCATGATGTATGTTTGGGGGTGCCCAGGCACTATAGCAGATGTCTGGAGATCAGAGGATAACTTTTGATATCTAGTTCTCTTTTCCACCTTACATTGGTTCTGGGGATTGGACACAGGTCATTCAGCTTGTGTGGATTCCTGGGACAACTTTATTTAGCTGCTTCCTTTTTCTTCTCTATCTCCCTGTACAGAAGCAAACTAAAACTTGTGATGGCGTGCACAACCCTGCCTCCATGGAGTAATGACTAAAACACATACTCAGTACCAGCACCCTGCAGTTTACCCCAGGAAGACGTAAGACTCCTCAGATTGCTTTCTTGACATGAACACTAGTTGACTGAGGCTGCCCTGACCCTGGCCTTAATTTTCCCACCTATAAAATGGGAAGACTTTCTTTACTTATCTGGAGGCTCTTTCTGCAGCTCAAGTGTTCTGATTCCACAGTGTTTGGGTTCATTATGCCACAAAGTAGCCACAAGTGTAGGATTTGAGTGTGGCCTTGGCTCAGATTCTGGGGCTGATATTCAGGAACCATTGCAACCTTAGGCTGGCTGACGAACTGCTGGGTCTTGCCTTTCTCATCCATCACACAGGAGGAGATGACTCCAGTCAGTATCTTGAGTTGCTGGGCATGGGTAGGGTCAGGAAGAGAACCAGAAACAGAGCTTGGTCCTTCGTGTGTGCTCAGGGCAGGGGCTGCCTTTCCCCCTCTGCTCATCACCACCATCATCTGCCACAACTGTATCATTCCAGCTAAACACTGTTCCACAGAGACAGCTAGAAAACTCACTGTCAATATCCTTAGTGCTGTCCATCAAGGCCTGCTGCCTGAGCGCCAATCCACTTCCCCCTTCACTTGTGTGAGCATAAACATCTCTTGAAAAGTTTCCAGATGGTTCTGTGGAAAATGGAAAAGGTGGTGGAGACCTAGGAAGCAGAGGCTAAGTTCACCACTCTTCCATGCAGGGGTAGTGGAAGAAAGAACTTGACCCATAACGCTATAGGAAGAGGAGAGCTCTGAGCCAACCCAGAACTCCAACTTGCTCATGCTCCATCTCCCATCAAAACTCCCATGGGACTGGCTTTGACACGGTCATGAGCAGATGTGAGAGCCAGTGCAGGGGGATGGAGTGAGCTCTCCAGTGAGTGGAAAATAACAAGCATCATAGCCAGAGCAAACCCCCAACCTCCCCAAGTCTCAAGTCTGGGCTTTTGCCACCCATTGTATAAGCACAGGCTCCATCAGCATGGACTCACAGCGTTTCCAGTTTTCTTGCTAACCTTGGCAGTGGACACTCAGGGCAGGTATCAGAGACATCTGTGTGTGACATTGAGTGGATAGATGGGGTTGCTGAGCAGCCTCTGGCTGGCACAAAGAGTGAACTCATGTTGCCCCCTCCCCTGACCCCAGGAGTGCAGATTTGAGCAATTGTGAACAGGTGCATGGGTACGTATGGGCTATTGGGTATATGAACTAAATGTACTTTGCTCTTGGGCTTTCCATCCTCTCCAGAGAAGGGTGAGATGAGGGAGGTTTGGTTTGGGATAGGACAGGATGGAGGAGTCCAGCCTAAGGATGATGGTGAGAGAGAGGCAGGAAGTTTCAAGCCCCTGGAGACTGAGATGAGCTGGACCACTTGGAATCATTGAGCCAGCATGCCCTCATGGACACACCCCCAGCCTCTTCCACAGTACCCTAAGAACTGGGTATCCATCTACAGTTCAGGAATGAAAGCATTGCTACAGGAGGAACTTAGTGTGAGTCTGAGACTTGTCTTGGCTGTTTCCTAGGCCCATCCCTCTCTGTTGTGAAGACTGGGGAATCTGTTTCCTTGGTGGTACATGGGAGCTGCCACCCATTTGGGGGACTTCATGGGATGCGAGTTGATAACACACAAGGAACCCCAACCAACATAGTTCTTTGCAATTTGTGGTCCCATGCCTGTGTGCTTGGCCTCCATACACAGTCCCCACTTGTCCCTTGAGGCAGCCACACAGGCTACAGACAGCTGAAGCAAGCCTGACCTCACATTCCCTTACATTCTTGTCCAATTCATTTCTATCTCAAAGCCCAGGCATGCGGCCTTCGACATTTCAACTCTTCATGAAGAGAGAAATGAGGAAGTGAGTGACCCCTCTTATACAGGGGACCATGAGGGGGCTGGAGAGATGGCTCAGAGGTTAAGAGCACTGACTGCTCTTCCAGAAGTCCTGAGTTCAATTCCCAGCACCCACATGGTGGCTCACAATCCTGGACCAACCTGGAGAGTGACAGAAATTCAGATTCTAGAGGGGCCCACGTGGATGCAGGTCATGCTAGGGTACCTCTCGTTCTCTGTCCCAGTGTGGATAGAGGTGGAGCACCACTCAGCGTTTCCTTTCCACCTGAAATCAGGAGTGTCTGGTTGGTCCAGATGAGTCTCATGGTTTTTCCTGTAACCAGGGCGACTGTAATCTGATTCCTGGTTGGTTGGGGGCAGAACCAGCCGATCTCAACTCCTCAATATGAGAAGTTTCACAGAGAGAACCATGAGGACAGGCTGAACCACAGCTAAATCCAGTGTGCTTGGTGGCTGACCGGCCCCTTCTTTCCAACCCCTACCCCCACCTGCCGTGTTCCCCCAGAAGCCACTCTCTTACTACATCTCTTTGGCAGAACACCCACCAATCCCTGATCCGGGGAACCTGACACTCATTTCCCTGAGCCCCTTAGAACTTTCCCCAAATAACAGCAACAGTTGAACCCACCAAGGGATATTTCATCAAGTCCATCTGTCAGAGATCCTGATATTCCCCGGCAGACAAAAGAAGTCAAGAAAGCGAAAACTGCCTCAGTCTGGGGAGAATCCTCAGAGCTCACCATGGGTCCAGAATGTAGAAGACTTCTGCTTTGCCCTAGTGTTCTCCAGGCTGGAGAACCAGAGCCCGAGGTCAGGCTCTCGGTGGAGAAGCCATCAAAGGCTGCAGCTTACTCTAATAACCTGCTGCTCTACAGGTTGGCATTGGGAGGCCTTTAAGGCAACACACAGTAATGTTGCAATGTCCCATTTTTAGGAAAGGAACAAGTAGGAAACACTAAGTCTCCACTGGATGGTCCTGGCATCCTCATTGGTCCTCCTGAGATTTACAGTGTGACATTTCAGCCTAGGGAGAAGAAAGAGGTGCTGATTTGCCCCTGAGCCTATGCAGGCTCTGTTGCATGCCCCCACCCCCACCCCTGCCGCTTGAAGGGTTTAGGCTCTGAGTGCCTCTGGAGAGAGGAAAAAAAAAAAAAAAAGCAGAACAATAAGAACCAAGTGGACTCTTGTCTGTGGAAGGTCAGACACAGAGGATGAACACTTTGTCCCAAATGGTGAGCACATGTTGGACTCCATCCAAGGTGGGAAGATAGTCTGACTCGCCTTGGGAATGTGATTAGCATCTTGAGAGCCAAGGTAGGCAGATCAAGAAGAGATCAAGGTCACAGAAAAGTGAGTGAGGAGTCCATCTGCAGGTGCTGTGGCCTTGGCAAGAGACCCCACTCCCATCCCCTCCCTCCCTAAGAAAGCCTGGACTAAGGCAGAGACAACCCACATAGAGGGAGAAGAGACGGTCCCCGAGAAGGAAGGGAGATGTCCCCATAGAAGAAGGTCTCATGGGAAGGTGTGCTGGTGTTCATACTAGGAAAGCGGATGGCCCATTAGGTTCAAGTTTTGGGAAAGATCAACTGTGAAAAAGCAGGGTAGGGCAAGTAAGCAGAAGACATGAAAGAGAGTGTAAGGTCTCACGTGGGAGTGAGAAGGAGCAGAAAGGCTGAACATCACAGAGCAGACGAGGCTGGGCATGTGCACTATGAAAGTGTTATGATGGCTCCAGAGCAACTGGCAGATTCGGTCTGCATTTTCTCAGTATGCCTACCTCCTGCTACATGTAGACACAGCAAATTACTTTCGGGGGTGGAAACATGGCCTAGGAAGAAAGTGCTTGCAAAAGCAAGGTCTTGAGTTTGATTCCCAGAGCCCATGTGAAAAAGCTGGGTGTGGTGGCTTGCACCTATAATCCTAGAACCAGAGAGGCAGAGACAGGCGGGGCTTGCCGGCCAGCTAGTCTATCCTATTCAGGGATTTCTAGGCCAGTGAGAGGCTGTCTAAAGAAATATAAACAGACATGCACACGTATACATGCACACACACATTATACACAAGCACACATAATAAATGGTCTATGGGAAAGTGAGACTCTGAGGCTGGAAAGCCAGAGTTAACAGAGAATAAGGGGACTTTCTTAACAGAAACACCTGTGATGTAATAATACTTAGATGCAGAGAATAATAGCTAGAGTTTCAAGTTGATGCCTCATGCAGGACTGTGAAGGGGAACAAAAGACATTTCAAATAAAATAAAATAAAATAGGAAACTGTTGGACCAAATTCTGGGTTTATGTCAATAGTACAAAATGGTAGACTGAGGCTTGATGGATCAAGAGCCCAAGCCTAGCCTAGGCTACAGAATGAGTTCAAGGCTAGCCTGGACAATTTAGTAAGACCTTATCTCAAAATAAAAATAAAAGTGGACTGGCGAGATGGCTCATGGGTAGAGAGAAGGGCTTGCTGCCATCCCTAAGTGCTTATGTGTGATCCCTGAGATTCAAGAATATTACTGAGTTCTGAAAGTCACCTTCTGGCCTCTACATGTGCATCTTGGCATGCATGCACCCACACGTACACACATACATAAAATAAATGAATAAATGTAATATATATGTATATATATTTACAAATAAAAGTAAAAAGGATTGGAATGTAACTCTGTGATAGAGAGCTCGCCTAGCATGTATGAGGCCTCAATAATCAGGACTACTGTGATGCACTACTGTGATGCACTACTGTAGTGCACTACTGTGATGCACTACTATGATGCACTATTGTGATGATGCACTACTGTGGTGCACTTCTGTGATGCACTACTGTGATGATGCACTACTGTGGTACACTGATGTGATGCACTACTGTGATGATGCACTACTGTGATACACTATTGTGATGATGCACTACTGTGATGATGCACTACTGTGGTGCACTTCTGTGATGCACTATTGTGATGATGCACTACTGTGATGTACTACTGTGCCGCACTGCTGTGATGCACTTCTGCGGTGCACTATTGCGATGCTTTAGTCTTCACTGTCAGCTTGACTGAATTTGGAGTCACCTAGGAGACACAGTGATGGTCCAGTCTACAAGGATTTAAATGAGGATGGAAGATGCTCCCTGAATATGAGCGACACTATCACAGATGAAAAAAAAAAAAAAAAAGAAATAAAAAGGGACAAGGTGAGCCGAGCACCAGCGTTTATCTTTCACTGCTTCCTGACTGGAATGTACCGTAATCAGCTGCCTCACATTCCTGCTGACATTCCTTTTCCATCATGATGGACTGTTTATTTTCAAACATTAAACTAAAACGAGCCCTTCCTTCCGAGTTTAAATAACAAGAAAATGAGCCTTAAACAAGATCCTTAACCTAAGTGCCTCAGTTTCCTTATTTGTAAGATGGGAATAATCATGACACCTTTACCTTCCAGTCCTTACAAAGACAAGTAAGACAAACCAAAGAAAGTTTTCATTACATGCTAGCTCTTTAAAAACGCCTTTCCCCAGGAGGCAGAGTCAGGTGAGTTCAAGGCCAGATTGGTCTGCAGAGTTCTGGGACAAGCAATGCTCTGGATATAAAGAAATCCTGTCTTGAAAAAACAAAACAAAATGCCTTTCCCTGTCCCACACTCAGAAGAACCATTAAGAAAAAGGATGCATGGGATGTCAAGAAGGCCGGGAAGCAGGGACCAATGAACAGTAAGGAAATGTCTCCAGGAAATGTCATGGTTAGGTCTTAAGTAAACAGCTCAACTGGTGTGACTAGAGGATGGGGCGGGGCGAAGGAGAGGGTGTGGGTGGGGCAAAGGAGAGGATGGGGCGGGGTGAAGGTCACAATATGAAGCAAAAGGAAGAGAGACATTTTCAGACTTTAAATTTATGATGTGGTTCGTCCTCCAGCGTGAAAAAGCGGCAGATTCAAGAAAAGATGAGGTTTCAGGGGCTAGAGAACAAAGTATGTCCCCAGGCCCCATATGGAAATGACAGAGACCCAGGACCACAGGAACTGTGGAAGTCGTATCGCAAGAGCCACTCTTCCGGAAAATATAGTCCAGGAAGAGGGAAGACCTGGGATCGAGGGTCCAACATCCGAAGGCATTTCTTGATGAGACTTCTAACGTGGCATAAACGAGGGGAAAGGGGAACAGAGACCAATAAAAGTAGACTGCAGGACCCAAGGGGGAATATTTTAGAAATAAGTTAGACACGGAAAAAGGAATTATCACTCAGCGATTAATGATAAAAATCAAGGCCATTTAGTAAAAACTGAGAGATAATCTTGGCGAAGGGGCACATAGGGACAGAGAAAATGGATGAGGCACAATCTCTGCTCCGAGGACTCTTTATTTAGCGTGTCTCCAAGTGTAATACTTTTAATAGAGTAAGAGAGAGGAGGGAAGAGAAGAACCGGAGCACAGCTGTATGGACTAGCCACGGCAGCTAGAAGCTAGCCTTCCCAAACAGAATGTGCAGCAGGCTTACTCGCCTGTTCAATCATTCTCAATTATAATTTATTATCACCGTTACTGTGTGTGAAGGCTTAGGCACGAGGGGGGCTGGGCACACGTGCCATAGCATGCTTATGGGAGTCGGAGGACAATTTGTAGATTGAGATGGTTCTTTCTTTCCACTTTTACATGGGTCCCGGGGTTTGAACCCAGTTTGCCAGGCTTTCAAGGCAAGGGCCTTTAGTCACTGAGTCATCTCACTAACCCAAGCATGGGCTTTTTTTTTACATAGCTCAATTTACATATTATTATTATCGAAAGATGTTCCTATTCAAACTGTGAAAGCAAGAACCTCCATCCCTGACCTGAAGGTCCAGAGGGAAGAAACCAAAGACATTTTGCCCAGCTAGCCAGACCTATAGCACTTGTGTTCAGCAAGGGAAACTGGGGTGGAGAGCTGGTATCATTTATTCCATGGACACTTTTTTTTTTTTATTTTCCCAGACAAGGTCTCACTCCATGATCCAGGCTGAATTCAAAGTCACAGCATCCTTCTTCAACCTCCCCAGGGCTAGAATCACACACCTGTGCTACAATGGTTTCATCAATACATGCAAAACCTGTTGGGTGCCCATCACATCCATACCCTGCTGGGAGATAGGCCCCTTAGCTCTGCAATAGAATTCCTGACCAGAGAGTATAGTTGTGATACAAGAGCTTCCCTGCTCAGAGACACAGAGACATGCAGAACAGGATGCAGACAGAAGTCGTTGGGGATTGTCCAACCAGTCACTCATCCTTTCTATAGACAAAGACACAGAGGCAGAGACACAAGAGGCTTATACAAGCCACCAGGTGGTAGGGCAGCTTCTGGAAGCTACTGCAAGTGATTGCTCAATACGGTGATCTAGAACTCAGTTTTATTTCCGTACACACAGCTTGGTCGTCTCCACGACAGTGCCCAGCTACAGCAGTAGAGTGTCATATTTCAAGGTAATATTTCTGATATTTTTAGCAAACAGATTCCATGGGTTTAATTATAATGCATTCACATATTCTCTCTCTCTCTCTCTCTCTCTCTCTCTCCCCCCAATGCTCTACCTTAAATGATTAGAAAATTCTCCCAAAAAATAAGCCAGAAAAGCAAGCAAAAGAGGTGGCCAGGAAACCCAAAACTGATGACCTCACTGAGAAGTGGGTACATAATGCTCCCCATGCTTGTCCCCTCTCCTGTGGGTGGAATTGTCACCCTGTGCGTATCTTTTGTCCCATCCCTATATGATGAATAACCTCTATTGCACATTTTATAACTTTGTATAAATGGAAGCTGTCTGTCTCTAAGATTTTTTTTTTTTCAACTGTGATTCTCTGATCAGTATGACCGACTGCCCATCAGAGCCCGTTAGTCACAGCTGGCCTTACTTTGAAAGGTCCATGCCCAACAACAGAGAGTTAAGAGTCAGCCAAGAAAGATGCCATTCATGTATATCTGTGGCCCAAGAACAGCATCTGAACTCACAGGAGCTACTTTCCATCTCCAGATCTTTTCCTCTGAGCTAAAAGGGAAGTTTCCTCCCTGCTTCCCAGGGAGCCATAGCAGATTGGCGTCTGAAGGTGGAATTATCGAGAGTCATTACATGAGAGTGTTCTCAGTTGAGTGCCCCAGAGTAAATAGTAATTACACGTTCCTTCTAGATTACTCTCCGCCTGAGATGTGGAAGAAGAGTCATGGATGGCTGACCACAATACCCTGAACGTGCACACCTGCGCACAGACACACAGGCTGGTCACAAGTCTGGCTTTGGAATTTTCCCTTAAGAGCATCATGGCAGTTCTTCCGTTCCTTGGAATACACAAATCCCACACCCCCACACCCCTAGGCACTAGAAATTGCCCTTCCCTGTTCCCATTTATCTTTCCTTGTTGAGTACTCCCAGAAGATGTCCCATCAAACATGTGAGAAACAAGCAATCCCCCCTTAGTTACTCTTCACAGCAAAGAATTGGCCCTACACAGAAACTGCACTGTGGGGACTTAGACTCACAGATGTATGAGTCAACTTATGCAAATCATTTTCTGCCTTTGAGTCTACATACCAGCAGCCATATATGTTGGCCTATGAAAGCACAGATTTGCACACAAAGGTGAGAAGTTTTGCTATATCAGCCCAAGCCCCAGATAGCAATAGGATCACTGTGTTAGCCAGACCTTTTAGTCGTGACAAAAATCCTGACAAATGACACAAGGTGGCTTGCTTTGGTCAGTGGCTGTAGAGGCTTCAGTCCACCATTGGCTGGCTGTGGTGTTTCTGAGCTGAGGAGAGGCAGAGCAACATAGCAGTAGGGTGTGGGGTTCAAAGGTGTTCCCCATATAGTAGCCAGGAAGCAGAGAGAAATCTCAGAAAGGGCCCAGGGCTAATTTAACCATTAGAGGCAGCCCTCTAGCAATCCAACTTTCCAATCGCCTACTCAGATTTTGATTCTATCAATGGATGAAGCTGTTGATTAGGTCAAAGCCGCCATGATCTGGTGTCTTTGGAAATGCCCACACAGATGTACCTTTAGTAATCTAGGCAGCTCTCAGCCCAATCAAGATCGACTCCCATCCATATTTTTATATTTAAGAGTCATCCAAAACCAAGTAGTCAGAGCTGAAATCATACAAGTAACATTATACAGACTGAGCAGGTTATTTTTATTTTTATTTGGAACTAAGGACTGAATCCAGGGCCTTGCAAACATTCTTCCACTGAGCTAAATCCCCAACCCAAGCAGGTTGTATGTATATATTTAGGAATATATATGTGTACGTATATGTGTATAACAACAATTGAAGAAAAGGAGCCATGAATTTGAAAGAGAGCAAATGGAAGATACATGGGAAAGGTTGGGGAAAAAAAAGGAAGGGAGAAATGAAGTTAGTATATTATAATTTCAAAAAACAATAAAAGTTATTTTTTAAAAAAGAGGTAAAACTGTCTGTGCACATGCAGACAGCTTCAGTGTAAACTGCCCCGCAGAGTCCTTCGGCGCAAACTGCCATGTGCTGCCTTGGCACATGTGCACACTATCACAAGCATCCTTCGGCGCACACTGCCATGCGCTGCCCTTGGCGCATGTGCACACTGTCACAAGCATCCTTCGGCGCACACTGCCACGCACAATACGGAACCAGGGATGTCTTGAAACCATCCCAGCAGCAGCGTTTTTCCTGATCTTTGTAAAGTAACCAGGAAGATTCTGGAAGGAATGTAGGGATTTTGAAAGCCTCTTTCCCTCTGGCCTTTCTGACAAGGGGCCCTGTAAAATGATTAGAGTAGCCAACGGGTCTTTCTTTCCCAATTACAAAGACCCTGAAAACTTATTACAGAGGGGGCGCTGCCTACTCACTTTCATGCATCTCCTGTGGTCTTCAACACTCCATTAAGGACGTGCTCTCATCATCTCCATTTGTGGACTTGGGATGGGACAGAATGGTACCTCCTTTGTCCATCAGTGGGAAATGAGGAAGACCCTGGTCCTACTTTGTTTTCTCTGGTAAAACTCAACGGAGAACAACCTGGGAGAGAAAAGGGTTTACTTGATTTCCACTTCCAGACCACAGTTGGATTACTTTTCCAGATCACAATGGACCACTAAGTCAGGGCAGGAACTTTCAGTAGAAATCACAGAGGAGCCCTACTTACTGGCTTGTCTTCAGGTAGCTTTCTTACACAGCTCAGACCCACCTGCCTAGGAACGATGACCAATCAGCATGACATGGTCACAAGCCAATCTGTTTCCTCTTCCCTGGGTGACACTAGCTTGTATTGAGTTGACACCTAACCTTGACAGTCTTGTGTGGCTCTGAAGGCTACTTTTACCCAAATATCATCTTGGAGACTATGATAATGGTGAGGACACCATTCTTAGAAGATTCAAGAGACTGGCCCCAATTGGCAGGCAAAGAAAGAATACTATGGAGAAGTTAGGCCTGGCGCAAGTTCCCAAGGGCTGACTTCCTTCCTGACAGCCCAGTGTTCCTTCCTCCAGCTACTGCCCAAGAACAGCCAGAAGGAAAGCTGGTGTGGGGGCTTCTCCTGGTATGAACAAGCATGGGTGCCATTGTGTGGGTGGGGGAGATAAGGCACATCAAGCCCCAGAACTGTAGCTTCTGAGAACAAATATTAAAACTTTGAGATCTATGTGCTTGGACAGGCAGGTCCTGGCCAGTTTCCTTAGCAGTTCTCTAGTGTGCTTAGTGAGAGAGGCATCAAGGCAGTAATGAGGGAAACAAGCCAGGAAAGATGATAGTAAATCTACAAAGCCCAGGCAACGCCACATCCTGGTCCATGACTTTGGATGACAGGGACACGGGCCAGCTGACCTACTGTGACTGGACATGCTACAGGCACAGCTTCATCAGGACATCACTTCTCAACACAACTACTTAAAGCTAGAAACCCTATGAGACCTCTTGATGGCCCTCCTGTCACAACCAAGGGAACCACATTCTGGGATGAGTGAGCATCTGTGTTCTCATGGATCAACCCCTTGATATCTGCCGCCTCCCCACCATGCCCTGCAAATGAGAGAGAGTTCCTTCAACCTAGGGCCACCTCTCTCTAGATGATATCATTGTTCAACAGTGCTGTGAGTGTGTGTGTGTGTGTGTGTGTGTGTGTGTGTGTGTGTATCTCGAGAATGTCATTCACCTTGTTTCTTGAAACGGTTCCTCATTAGCCTGGGACTCATTGATTCAGTTAGGCTAGCTAGCCAACAAGTTCAGGGATTCCCCCATCTCCATCTCTGTAGTTCTGGAACTATGAATGATGTCACTATGCTAAGCCCCCCCCTACACACCCTCAAACTCATACACTCCGCATCATTTCAGCCCTTCGGTGTCCTTTGAATATCAAAGTAACTATAATTTCCCAAGAGGTCACAAAGAGAAGGTAAAACAAAAAACCAGAAAACATGCCTGCACCTCTTCTGCCTGTTCCCTCAAACTGGATTGTGCACACACAAAGTACACAAATATAATGGGTCATAGGGCCATGCCTGAGACTGGCACAGAAGCAACCCACATTGCAGTTCTTCCTGTCTTACCCCTGCCCCTTCATCATTGGAAATCCTAAAATATTCATATATCCACATACAGAGCCTAATCAGCAAGAATTTTACTCCTGAATATTGCTAGAAAGATCAGTAGGCCACGTTAATCAATTGTTTCAGCCAGACACTGGTCCCCAAGAGACATCCAGTCTTTTCATTGCTATCATTTAACCCTCAGTGGCCCAGGGTTCTGCAATGCATCTTCTCCCATAGCTGCACTGATGCTGTTCTGGGGATTGAGGGTCCAGTATCTGGAATGATGCTCGTGGCACACCACCTTTCAAAGGCCTTGTCTTCGCTAATGGAAGCAGACACTCTGTGAGGCTTCAGAGAGAAGGGTTCCCTCTTATGTGCACCCCTGGGACCAAAATGGGCCTGACAGAGTCTGAACAGCCAGAGGAGGCAGGTACTGAGAAAGGACAGAGGAAACGTGACAAAGGGAACAGGTGGAAGAGAGGCCCCAGCTCGGCAATTAAATCTGACTTCAAGTCAGGCAAAGCATCTTTACAGAAAAGGATATAAAGTTCCTAGGGAAAAGCTTCTCTCTCTTTTTGTTCTCTCTCATCTCCCAAGTAGGATAGGCACTAAGGGAAGTAAACTGGAGTCAGAACCATGGTCAGCAGGTCATGGTCATGAGTGGAGAGGCATGCAGATAAACACTTTTCAACCTGTGGGTCATGACCCCACAGGAGTCACATACCATATATTTATATTACAATTCCTAACAGTAGCAAGATTACAATTATGAAGTAGTAAGAAAATAATTTTGTGATTGGGGGGGGGAAATCACCACAAAGTGAGAAACTGTATTAAAGGGTCGCAGCATTAGGAAGGTTGTGGACCACTGATCTAGATGGATAATTAAAGCTTTACTCTTCCTGTGAGTCTCCCTGAGAAAAGAGATTCTGTAATTCACTTGAATGCATTGATTGAACACTTACTGCATGCTGGACACTGTACCATGTACTAGGGTCTTCAGTAAGGAGGTTGAAAGGGAGGCCTGAAAAGCCAAGTGTTTCCTGGAAGTATCTCTGTTGCTAGAACAGAGAGAAGGGAATGGGAATATACGGGTCACATTGCACATTTGGGTGACACTGTGGTTCCTATTCGAGCTTTCCTACTTCAACCAGCAAATAAAGGGCTTCTCAGTGGGAAAGAAGAGCAGAGCCCACCGCTCTGTGGCACAGTGAGTCCTCACACAGAGTCACACACAAGACTCTGAGGATGGGAGCATCACAGGAGAGGATAACCTTTGCAGAATCTAGCACGGTATCCACTTGGCTCTAGAATCTGTTAAGGCAGTCCTACCAAGAGCAAAGGGGACTGGACAGTCATCTGCAGCCCTATGGTCACAGGGGTGCTGGCTTTATCCAGACTTATCTGACCTGCTCTGCATGTAACACCAGAAACTAGTGTGCAGTGGGATTATGCTGGTAATGCTGTAAATATTTGTCCTGCTACTAGTTTAATAAAAAGCTGATTGGCCAAAGGCAAACAGGAAGTATGGGTGGGGCTACAAGGCTAAGAAAACTCAGGACCATCTCAGAACAGATGCAGACGCCAGACACACATGCCAGGGTCACGGGAGCTGCCAGGAGATGCAGAGGAAATGCTGCTCTGAGAAAAGGTACCAAGCCGCATGGGTGAGTAAGATGGGTTGAGTTCAGATGAAGGAGCTAGCAAATTATATGCCTGGACTCTAGGTCAATCAACCTAAAAATAATATAAGCCTGTGTGTGATTATTTGAGGCTACAACACTAGTGTCTGAGAAGGAGGGACAGAGCAGGATGCAGGAGGGTCTTGAGACCCAAGGACCAAACTTTTCGCTGGAATATCAACCAGGGCCAAGAAGGTAGACAAAATTGATTTCTGGAGCATGAAATCTGTCCCTGACAGAGCAATGTTGCCCAGGTCCATGTTCTCTGCTCTCTCACAGTGGCTTAAACCTCAGAGTTTTTTTCAGGTCCAAGGGCCCTGGATACCCTAAGCTCTGCTCCTAATGGAGTGTCTACTAGAAGGACAGTTGATGGATTGCTGACTCAAGACTCCATTTAACAACACATCTGGGAAAGAAGCCCTTTGTGGAAGTGTACAAGAAGTTCTTGGGGTGAAATCCCAAGGTATGCAGAAGTCAGTGCTGGTAGACTGAGCTTTAAAAACAAAGTATGTGTTGTTTGGACAGGGCTTGAGCAGTCTTCCCTAGGAGGCAGATTCCATCCTGAGCAAAGAAGGAAAGTGATCAGGTGGGTCCAGCAGATCTAATGCCACATTGAGAAAGGGAGTTGGCGGTCCTAAGTGAAGGTATGTGCTGTTAACTGTAGCTCCAAATGTTAGCAGAGGCACTTAGAGCATGTCTGATCAGCAATGGACTAGGCCAACATAGGAGTGAAGCATCCTCCTACCGGAAGTGAATGCAGTAGAGAAGGAAGCCATGGAGAGTGAAAGCCCCCAAATGAGGTAGACTT
The DNA here is from genome assembly GCA_004025045.1 of Sigmodon hispidus. NCBI lineage: Eukaryota > Metazoa > Chordata > Mammalia > Rodentia > Cricetidae > Sigmodon > Sigmodon hispidus. The sequence goes on from PVIH01000005.1 coordinate 266,976, forward strand.
CACGGGAAAGGTGCTGAGGGTCCATGAGGACCACCTGAACAAGACTCATGTGTTACACACATGAAGCGTTAAGAGAAAACTGTGCCCAGTACCCTGGTGACCAGCTGTTCAAAGATCCCACAAGAAGTAAGTCTGCTGACCTCAAAAAAGAGGGGTGGAGGGGAATCCAAGTTAAGGAAACAGAAAGTATCCACCTTGTTGGTGACAGAAGAAAAGATAATGTCATAGAATACCACTATCAGGGACTTGAAAAGGAAACCTCCCAGCAGAGACTCAGGGTTTGTTCACAGCAGACAGACGCTAAGGAAGCTTGCCTGCACTGGACACCTGACCTCAGCTTGACCTTGGCATGATTCAGCCTTGGCCAAGCAGCTCATGGCTTTCTCAGGCTGGAGATCAGGGAGTTTGCTACCTGCCTTCACCTGGTACGGTGAGCCAAAGAGACTCAGGGGGCCCGAGAGAGGGAGCATAATGGCAGAATCAAGCTACAGGACCCAACTGGAGATTATAGGCAGCGAGCGGCTGATATATATGGAGGCTCCTGTTCCAGGGACAGAGACAGATGCTGGTCCTCCCGCGCTGCTGCCTGGTAACAAGAGGGACTCTCTAGGTGCTAGCAAATTGAGCTGTTCTTCTGTCTTCTATTCTCACTTCAGACTAGAGAAAGAGACTGACTGGAGGACTGGGCAGTCCGGCCTGCCATGGGGTTCTGCTGGATCCCTCTAGCTGGCTCGGGCCCCAATTTCCATCTTCACTTTGTGAAACCCAACTTCCCCTCCCCACAAATCCACCCCACCTTTCCACTCTGAAGAGCCCAGAACTTCTACAGCTGCCTAGAAATGCTGATGACTTAACTGGTTTAATTTTTTTTTTTTCCCCAGCAGCCCTGAGGGGTTTTAACTCTTTCCTCCCGCAGAAACCCAGCTTTTGGAGTTGAAAGTTTAAACTCTCACTGGGAGACTCATAAATATTCGGAATCACTCTCTCCCTCTCTGTTTGATTAGGAAATGAGCCTTTAACTCAGTGTAATCCCCAAGCCATTAACAAAAAAGCCCTCAACAGCTCTACTATTAGAATTTCGCTCTCAACCCCTCGGAGGATTGAATTAGATTAACATAACTACCCACAGTCTGAGTTTATTTTCTGTACCAGATAGAAATGTGTTTTTTAGGAATGGCAAGGGGCGGGGTGGGGGGATGGAGGTGGGGGGAAGAAGAGGGGATAGATAATGAAATGTAAAAATAGAGATAGGAAAGAGATGGACAGAGATGCCATAGAACCTCATCAATGGGAAGAAAGAGCTATCCCATGGTCTTGGTGTAAAGCCCTTGCCAGCTGCCATTTTTATTCATGGAGTATTTGGAGAGACCTCAACTGCCTAAACTGTTGGAAACAGGGGAGTACTTCCTGGCATTTGCCATCCCTTCTTCCTGGAGATTGACGGTCCTGCACCTGAGCCCGCAGCATTCCAAAGCACCTGCTTGTTAGCTAGCCCCATTGTCCTCGGTTTGGGAAGAGGTCAGGATGGATTCCTGCATGGTTCAGGGAGGGAGAACACATGAAACCACAGCTTGTTGACATGCACAGAGATGAACGGCGATGACGAGGCCAAGGATGGTGTTAGATTCTGCCCACAAGAAGTCACAGACAGCTCCGTGACCAATTGCATTTAAGAAATCAGTTAGGGGGAAAAATGAGTCTGATGGGAGCTCGGACCACATAAAATGAATGGTTATTGAAGCAGAAAGTGAGTAATCAGAGGCTGTATGCAAATGCCCTGAAATGTTCCCAAACTGCATCCTCATAGGGAAGCAAATGAGGGGCAAAGCCAGGCTTCCATCATGCTACCCCGCAATCCCCCAGCCCATCTGGATACATCTGCAGTGGGAAAGGGTGGCTTGTTTTACGTGTTTCAGCAAATGCTCTCCCCTCCAGACCGTGAACAAGAACACAAGACTCTCCCCATTACCTTTAGTCATGAGTCACCAGACAGGTCTCAGTGTGCACATGGGGGAGGGGCTGGTGGGGGAGGGAAGGATTGGCTCCTGTGCTGAAAGGTTAAAAACCTGTCAGACTCCCCTTTGGAAGCCACTGAGGTCAGAAAGTCTGGGAAGTTCAGCTTTGTGAGCAGTGGACTGCTCCGATGTCTGTGCACAATGTCTCAATCACTTGATTCACAGGAGCCTTTAATTAACAACCCACAAAATCCCACCCCAGAACATTTGGGTGGGGAGGGAAGCTTTGCAGGATTGGTTTGCCAGACAGAGACCTTGGAAGTAACAATAACCTGACAATATACCCAGCTGCCCTCTCCTTGGATTCTTGGACATGATTTTAATACTAGATCATAAACAGGGACATTTACTCTCTTTACTATTTTTTCCTTCTTTCTCCCTTCCTCCCCCTCCCCTCCCTCCCTCCCTCCTTTCTTTCTCTCTCTCTCTCTCTTTCTCTCTCTCTCTCTTTCTTTCTTTCTTTCCTCTTACTTTTTGGGACAGAGTTCTCTAAGTAGCCCCAGCTATTCTAGAAAACACTCTGTAGACCAGGCTGGCCTTGAAACTACTGAGAACCACCTGCCTCTGCCTCCCAAGCACTGGGATTAAAGATGTGTGCCAGCACACACACCTCCTTTTATTCTGTTTTTCGTTGATGAACATGTGGAATCCACATGGTCTCCTTTCTTTCGTCTTTTCTCATTCCTTCCTCAACAATAGCAAATTAAAGATATTAATAACCCAACATAAAATGCAGGTAGAAATAAGGAACCAAGAAAAAGGAAAGTTAAAATGAAAATGAGATGAAATTGCCCCCAGGAGCATATGTGCGTACCGCCTGTTACTTAACTTTCTTCAACTATTTTGCTGACAAACCTATTGTGCTTATAATCAAAAACAATTCGGGCTGACTTGCTTTGTTTAATGCTTTTAAATTAAAGTAAGGATTGTTTTTTGGTTCAGATACTGTTTCCCTAAACAAATCTAGATGTAGTCCTTAGCAATACAGCATCTGGTAACCAATACATAAATAAGTAAAAACTCATTGTAAAAAGAAGAAAGTCTATTTAAAAAGTTGTACATAATGTACATTAAATACCAACACATAGGGTTTTTACCTTATTTTTTTTTTTTCACGTTTAAGGACTTCTCTTTCAGAAATGCTGTAAAGTCAGTCTCCCCAAATACAGGAATTCTAGCTAATATGACCCAGTATCTGGAAAGTAATGTCTCGAGGTTCCATGGGAAGCTCATGGCAGGCAGACTCAGGACAGTGATGAGGTGATGAGGTGATGAGGTGGGGCAGGGGTGAAGGGTGGAGGGGTGTGCTCCAGAGTCACCTGATGTGCAGAGTCAAGCCCCTCCTGAGCACTGAACCCAGCTTTGACAAAACAGGTAACTCTCCCTCAAGGAAGGGTACGAGACCCCCCTCTCCAACCTGGCATACTACTTCCTTTTCCTTCCTAACCCAAGTTTCCTAACTCCTTCCAGAGTTGAGAAAAGGCACCCCAGCAATGGAGTCAGCCGGAGCTGGTAAAGAAAGAGTCAGCAGCTTTACCTCCACTTTGCAAAGCAGAATCACTGTGTGTGGGGGGATGCCCCCTTTCCTTGGAGGTGCTGGAAATAAGATAATTATTGGAGCTGTCATGACTGAAAGCTCCCAGGGTGCCCCGGGTCTGTCAGCACCCCTCCATCATCACCCTGAGCACCCCTGAGAAGCCAGCCAGTCTTCTCCCTTGTCACCCGCCTCGGCTCACCAAATGCTGGAGCCGTCAACAAATGAAAGTTTTCACGCTGGGAGATGTAACCACCCTACTGAGCGTGTGTGAGCTTTGCTTTGCCCTTTTGATTTACTTACTTTTCTCTCCATGAAAACCAATAAAAACCAAAGGGACCCCACTAATTCCAAGTGAGTTCCTGTAACCATCCCACCCAGCCACGCGGAGACCCTCTGACCTTCTTTCTCATGACAGTCTGAGAGAGGCAACATTTACCTCTCGGCCACGCAGGGACGGATGCTTTAGTACACGGAAATCAGGATGAAAGAACAGGCATGGGGAGATATTTTTATCCATGGAAAAGAGAGAGCCAGTGCACGGGAGAGAGAAGGAGGGTGTGGAAGGAGAAAGGCAGGAGGCACGGGCCAGTCTGGGAAGGAGGGAGAAGTTAGCTTACTTACATGCTGAGGCTGCGAGCAATGAGGACCGGGTCCCCTCAGGTGTTCAGTGGCTGATGACTTGCTTGGCTCCTCCGACACCAGCTGACAGTCCCCTGTCTGTGTCTCTTTGTGACTAAGGACACAGTACTCCCAACCTATAAATAGATCCCGACTTCGTGATTGATATAACAGGCAGCTGACAGAAAAAAAAAAAAAAAAATCCCACAACCATAACCAGGTCTCAAGCAACACAGCAAAAACCTCTGGACACTCAACTCCACAGGACCCCATGCAGGCTTCATAGCCACCTATGGGGCATGGGAGACGGGGTGACATGTATTGGGGACGGGAGGAGGGCCAGGGTTGATGCACTGTGGGAAGGTGGAAGACAATGGCTTGTTGAGTGGTGCAGCTCACTGGTCACGCAGGGCTGGTGAGTATGGGTCTGTGGAAAGGAGGGAGGAGCCTGGACGAGGTCCTGACCCTGGGGAGGAGAGCTGCCCTCCCCCTCCCCCCATCCTGAGCCCTGGTTGTCAGGGCCTGAGTAGTCAACATTCTGACTTGGGAGCGTTTGTCAGCTCAAGTGCTTTCCACGAAAGTTTCCATTTCCCCTGCCAAGTCAGGAGGCAGGGAGGGTGTGTGGCTCCCCGAGCTTGGGACTGTCGGGGCCAGGAAGAAGGCCCCAAGAGGGTAGAGAGAATGTGTAGGTGAGGAACCAGGGAAGAAGCAGGAGCCAGGCAGAGCTCTTGCAAAGGCAGGTAACATTCTCCTTGAAAGAAAGGCCTGTGGGTGGGGGCTGCTGGTGCCCACTTTTTCCAGAATGATTTCCTAGGAGGCTTAACTCTGCAAAGATTTCTTCCAGAAAATGAGCCTCACTCTTTGACATACTAAAGGGTCTTTAAAGAATACCCCCTACTCCAATTTCTACACAGTTGACACAACCTCCCTGAGACATGTCATTCAGAAGCTAAACAAGGGCATGAAGTTTCCAGAAAAAGGTAGCATCATGGGGGAAGGCATGGCTTGATTATTCGGGGCTATGGGCTTTGGCTTTTGGAGTTACTTGTGCATGCTCAGATGGGCACAGTGCTGTCCTTAAAAGGTTCCCCTTCAAGGGGTCACGGAGCCAGCTCTTGATGGTATGGAAGTGACATAATAAAAACCCTTAAAATGTCCAGATCTTGATTTTTGTAAAGGAAGAAGTTAATCTATCCCTCTGTTAAATCCAATTCTGCTAGGGAGCAGGAACCGCAGGACATGGGGTACTGAAATTGTAAAAGTCAAAGGCCTTTGTGACCTGTGGGACCTCAAATACCCTTGTTGCAGCCCACAGTGAAGCAAAGCTCCATGTAAAGACAGTGCTTGTCTTATTCACCTTTGTGACCCAGGGTTACCATGGTAACTGATACATAGCAAGACTTCCTGATTGTGGACTTCTTGGCTGACTAAATAAATGGGTGAATGAGTGACTAAGTAAATGAGTGGTACCCAAGACACTGGGAATCATTCTTCTGGGATGTCGAAAGTGTATGTTTCATGAAGATGCCCCTGGGAAAGTGGAGAATTGGGACAGAGACTTCAGGAGAGTCAGTCTGATGCGTCCATCATTTATGCATGGTTCTGTCCAAGAACCCAGTGCTCCTGGGTGCCAGGCCAGTGTGGCTAGTGACTACCAAGTGCATCTCTCTAACCAGCCTGCCATGTGCAGGGTGGCTTGCAATTATTTCTGCTGGGAAGTCAGAGAGTCTTGCAAAGGTTTAACTTGGGAGGGGTCCCTGCTGATGACCGGATGCAGAGGCACTTGGCACACACTCCCCACCAGGCGCCTTCCTGGGGAAAACCTCTCTTCTAATGCAGACCGAGGCCTTCCCTTCATAACCACCTTTCTCCAGACAAGCTCCAGCAGCCGGCTGACTTCTCACTGACCCATCACTGCTTCCTGGCAGAAAGCAGTGGTGTGTGTGTGTGTGTGTGTGTGTGTGTGTGTGTGTGTGTATGTGTGTGCATGTGTGTGTATGTGTGTATGTGTATGTGTGTGTATGTATGTATGTGTGTGTATATGTGTGTGTGCATGTGTGTGTATGTGTGTGTGTATGTGTGTGTATGTGTGTATGTGTATGTGTGTGTGTATGTATGTATGTGTGTGTGTATATGTGTGTGTGCATGTGTGTGTGTGTATGTGTGTGTGTATATGTGTGTGTGTATGTGTTTCTCTCTGTGGCCACAGCCCTTCCAGGCTTCCCCAGACCCTGGTATAATGCCTGCTCTGATCCAAATGCACAATAAAGCAGTTGGATATGTACCTCCAGGAAGCCTTTGCTTAGAGAGCCCTGTGAAATCATGGTTTGAACTATTATTCCCAAGCTGATTTCTGAACTGGTCTAGTCTCAACTGTTCTAACTGAACCCATCCTTAGAGTCATCCATTTGAACTGCCCGTGTGCTCGTGTGGTGGTATCGGGGGTGGGGGGGAACACCAGTGGTACATATATCGTTCTTTTGAAGGCTGTCATCATCATGGGAGACCACTGCTTCATCATGAAGCCTGAGCCCTGCCCCCTGCAGGGCACCTACTACCACACACCAGCCCATCCGCTGACTGGCAGCGTTGAACTCACTCTGACTGGCTGTGTTGAACTCTTTCCTCTTCCCTGTATTACTGGGGAGCTCATCTTTTAATTCTCTGAGCTTCACCTTCCTTATTTGCAACCAGAAACCTCAAAATGTCTAACTCCCAAAATTATCATGAGAATAAAATAACTCAGCCCAAGAGAATTTGTAGGACAGAGCATGACGTATCCTGTACAAATATTCGGGTGTTTGTATTACCCACGTGCATCCCTGCATCCCTAACCCTTCTGGATATGGCCCCTGCCCTCTTCAACTCCTCTCTTTCCTTTATTTTTCCCCCAAAGCTAGCATTGGTGGGATAGGCTGGCGATAAGTGTTCTAGCTCCTGACCAGAGGTCAGAGGTCAGAAAGAGAAGACAGGGGCTTTTGGAGTTTAAGTGTGTACACTCACAGACGGGGGAAGAAAAGACCCTGTATCTTTCCCTGTGACTTTACCTGTTACTGCAACAGCCAGGTTCATTACACACCCACCCCTCCCTAGCCCCTCATCCCTTTATCCAGAGCATCCCTCCATTCTGAGCATCTTAGGATCCCTGAAGAGTTGAGGATCCTCCAACTCCTTGAACTTCCCATCCAGAAGTCAGTCACGGCATTGCTTTAAAACAGGTGATGCTGGTGCCAGAGATGGTTTAATGGGTAAGTGTGCCTGGCTCCAAGCCTGAAGAGCTGAATTTGATCCTCAGGCCCTACATGGCTGAAGAAGAGGATCAACCCCCACAAGCTGCCCTCTGACCTCTACACATGCTGTAGCACCCTCTAGTAAATAAGTAAATATTAAAAAGAAAAAACTCAGGTAATTCAAGTGTCTGGAAGGGTGGCACAGGGCTGCTGGCTTTGCAGACATGATGAGTTTAAATCCCCAGAACCCATGTGAAAATCCAGATGTGGTGATGCACAACTATAATGTCAGTGACAGGGACAAGTGGATTCTTGGAAGCAGCGCAGCTAGTGTGTCCCATGTGGCAATGTCCTAGGCCAGTGAGAGATCCTGTCTCCAACAAAAGGTAAGGATGCCTGAGGACATGCACCCCCTCAACCCCCCCCCACGTAGAGCCAAAATAAAAATAGAAACTGCAACCCAATCACCTACCATGCTCCCCGAGAGAGGAGGTTTCTTCTCCACCAAAAGAGACTCAACCTCCTAAGGTCTTCTGGAGAGTTCACTCCCTTGAGAGGTTTGCTTTTAGTGTGCAACATACTTTCACATAAGAAATGCACCGCCTTGAAGCTCATTAAGTTCATCTACACATTGCACAGTGAGTACCACTACATATCTATTTCTAGAACATTCACAGCACCCCCAAATTAGCCATCTGCCTCCACCTCCTATCCCCACATCAGTCTGCAAGGGCCACCCCAGTGCAATGCCACCAAATCTATTTCTCTTTAACACACATATTTTGGGGACCTCAGCCTCTGGTAAGATTGTCTTCTTTCTATTTCTGTGGATTTTCCAGTCTGAGAATTTTATATGCAAAAAACTCATGCATTGTGTGAATCTCCTCCTAAACTCCTGCGCCCATGTGGCCATGGCCCCATTACAGTCATGTGTTTTATGTGATTTCTGATCGGCTCTCTCCTGTCATCTCACTTCTTACCCATGTCTGGGGTGAGCCTCCCAGATTTAACATTCAATAACTGAACTCTTCTTTCGAGGCTTCATCATGGGGCTCTCCTTGTCACTTCCTCCCCACACACCTACAGGAAGGATTACTGCTCTGAACTGGTTTGCAAAGCCTGGCTAATAAAGAATCCCAAATTTAGAACAATAGAAATTTACTGACTCATTTTAGAAACACAAGATCAATGCAGGGTTACTTCTTTTTGAAGCTCTGTTCCATGGCCTACCCTGAGTTTTGGAGGCCTGTTGGCCATTTTGGTGTCCTGGGCCTGTAAAGGTAGCTATGTGTCATAGTTCATGTGTGTCCCTCTGTCATTGTGTCTAAATTGTTCCTTTCTGTAAAGACACTGGTCATAGGTCTTCATTTTCAAAGACCCTATTTCCTAAAAAGGTCATAGTCACAAGTATCGAAAGTTAAGATTCCATCGTTATTTAGGCGACTGGCTGGACACACAATGTCACTTTACAGAACAGACAGTGAAGTGGAATTCTGGGAGACAGAGCTGAGAGTGTGTCACTGTGGGAAGAGGACACAGGCAGAGAGAAGCGCACCCCCACCCCCCACCCCCATCCCCCTGGCTCCTTCTGCCTTAGGAATGCTTGGCCCTGTACTGGCTCTGTGCCACCCAACTCCAGCGTCGTCGTCATTAGTCCTGCCAAATCAAGGTGACTTTACAATGTTTACAAGAGCCACTGAAGATACAGCCTGTTCTCTGCACCCCCCCCCCCCCGCCTTATCAATTCATTTACCTTTCAGAGTTCCCTGGAGCAGGCTGCCAACCCAGAGGGAGAAGTGGGGGCCAGGAGCCACAGTCCAGGCAGGGCCCAGGAGCACTTTATCTGCAGGGACAATCTATCTGCTTGGGGACAGACTTAAATACAACACAGTGATGCAGCTATGCCATTAATCATCTTCCTGCCAGGACATGGGAGACTGGGAGGGCCACTGTGGGCACACAGGCTTTAAACACAAGGACAAGGTTCCCTGGGGTGGGGGGTGGGGGATGCTTCTGGCCTCTTTCTTTTCAGGCATCATTCAAGACAACTTGAGTTAGCATGGCATTATGGGCAGGGGTCAAAAAGCTCCATGTTGGTCACAGCAGGTGCGGGAGAAGGGTTGGGAAGGACAGTGGGAACCCTTCTAAAAGGTATCCTGAGAAGGGGGTGGTTCCTAATGGTGCAAATGCCAACTCTGAGATCAATGCTATCACTTGACTGGGGGGGGTCCCCGTTTCTCAGGGGACTCACCAGGTCTAGCAGTTAGGCATACCTGCCATCATTGGAATTCCACGGTCCTCTTAGGGGCTGGAGAAAGCTCCAGATCATAAAGTCAAGGAATGTAATGGAACTTGTGGCAAAGTCAATGCATAGGAAGGTTTGGGCTTGAGTGGCCTCTCCCATCATCACACCAACACCAAAGCCTCACCTGCTGTCTAATAGTCAATCAACAGCCCACAGGGAAGCTATCCTCACCAGGAGCAATTGCAGCTCTACACTCCCTCAGCCTTTACCTAACTTCTTGTTATTCTCTGCATCCCAGGTCAAGTGGGAGCATCATCCTAAAGGACTGCCCTTGGGGTCCCAACCACAATCCCCCACCACCACCAACAGTGCATCTCAACCCAAGCTGCTCAGTGTGTGCTGACTTCTAGGGTTCACTATCTCAGGTTACAAGAAACCTGCACAGGTGTGGAATTGATGACTGTCAAGCCTTGAGACCGTTTGGGTACCAAGCTCTCTGGGAGTCCCCTGATCTAGATTTAATGTAATCTTACAGTTACCTTGATGAGCTGGTGAAGAGATTCTTTTCTCTGGCTCCTAATCCAGAAGGTCACAAAGTCAGAGAGTTAAATGACTTACTCAACATTGTAGAGTAGGCAACTTCTACAAGAGAGCTTGCCAGTTACCATCCCCACTCTAGCCTCCATCCAAAAGGAGATACATCGGTGTGATGCTATTTCACTGAGGAGGAGGGGACCCACGTGCACACAGATGGAGGGGGAAAGAGACAAGGATACAGGCTTGGTGGGCTCTAAGTGTTGTCTCCAGGTCTTCAGGTCACTTCCAGAGGTCTGTGGCTTCTGTGTCGGTGAGTAGAGCAAGATCTTAGGATCCAGAGACTTCTGAGAGATTTCTCAGTGTTGGGTGGGATCCAGAGGGGACAATTAGGACCCCCAGCCTATTCTCCAGACTAGAGTCTAGCATTCAGATGAAGGAGAGAGGCAAAAGAGAAAGGGTGGAGGGTCGAGGGGAAGCCTGAGCTCAAGCTGGCCAGTCTCTGCCATCCTGTCCAGCCTTGCTTCTTGTTTTCTTGGGAACTGAGGAGAGAGATGCTGTGTTCCCAGTCTGCTCTGTAAAATGGGAAGACCGAAGACACCTCTAGAGTTCTGGAATATTCTGTAATTCTAAAACATGTTACAGTGACCATTCATTTACTTGAGTCAAAACTAGCAGAAACTGGCTCTGGCCAACTGAATAAGGATTGAAATGACCTGGGTAGTCTAAGCTTCAAAGAATCTTGTAGGCAAATTCTTTGTGGTACGGTCACAGGATAAAGGAATGAACACCTAACTACTTAACCCTGCTTGCTCTGCCCAGAGACCAAAGGCCCTGGGAAGATGCCAATTAGCTCAGCCTGGGTCATGAGACCATTCACAGGTGAGGAGGCTGCTGGCCCACCAATCGAAGGAGAGTGCAAAACATGCTAATAAGACTCAGAGTCAGACCTCATAAGTAAAAATTGTTCAAGACTCTTAGGAATATGTATTTTCCATATCCAAAAAGAAATCTGTCGGGGAGCGTGAGCCTTTTGGGGAAGCAAGATTAATGGCGACCCTCTTCTCCTATCTCAGAATAATTATTGCTCTTCTGCCTGCCCCCAGCCAGCAGCACCATCTGGGCCCTGCTTCTCGCCCCGCCAGGACGCCCCTTCCCTCTCTCCCCGTCATCAATTCTCTCACAGCTCCTTCCTGAGCACATCAAACATGTTGGAGTCTCCTCCGTGCTAAATCAGAACAAAGCACACTGCCTCCTGTTGGGGGGGGGGGCTGCCTCCTCCTCAGCCTCCCTTCAGGGACAGTTTCCTTGTGTGTCACCAGGTTAGGAGCTAAGTCACTGCGTTTGACTCAATGCACCAACACCCACTCTTGTCCCCTCCTTCCACGACACTCTTCCCTCGGTCCCTCCATTACCAAGACACCACCGTCTACTCTCCTCCTCAAAAGAAGCTTCCAGGTTACTGTGCCCACTTCACCTTCTCCCTCCAGCCCTGACCTTGACCATCTCACCAGCCAGCAGATCCCACCAGTTGATACATCCAGCTTGAACTCAGCTTCTCAGGCCTAGGTCTTGGTCTGGCTTTAGCTCAGAGTCTTACCAGCTTTTATTTGAATCATGTGGATAATCTTCTTGGTGGTTACTCTGGCCTAAGTCTCTGCCAAATCACCTCTATACAAGCACCCAGGATGTCACATTTGGGCTTTTATGAGTATAAGGTCACAGTGTGGACTCCATGCTCTTACCAGTTGTCCAGTGCACAAGCATCATAGCATGTGCAGTGTTGCATAGTAGAACATTCTAGAACACAATATTCCTGCAACAATGACATGGTATCACCCTCTGAACAGCAGCTCTCTATTCCTTACCCCAGCCCTGACAAGTAGCATTTTTTTTAAACTTTATTTATTTATTTATTTATTTATTTATTTATTTATTTGCCTTGGTGTTTGCCTGGAACTGGAACTACAGACAGTTGTTAGCTGCCATGTGGGTGCTGGGAATCGAACCCAGGTCCTCTGGAAGAGCAGAGGGTGCTCTTAACCGCTGAGCCATCTCTCCAGCCCTGACAAGTAGCATTTTACCCTTTGCATGGATTTGACTGTGGCTGCATCTATTAGTAGGTTTGGGCAATGTTGGTTCTTCTATCAAAAGCTTACATCACTTATTATGATGTCTTCCAGATTTTTTCATTTTGTTACATATGGCAGGATCTCCTCCTAAGGATGAGTAACAATTCATTGTGTGTGCGTTACATTTTCAAATGTTGATGAAAGGATTGAGATTGTTTTCACAGCCTGGCTATTCTTATACTACAATTTACTATATACTATTATAGATCATACTATAATTTATTAATATACTATAATAAAGCATATGTATTTTTGAACTCTGGTATATGCATATGCATATTCATATATGTATATTTGTATACATATATGAATATGATATGTAGCTACACACACATACATACACACAATCTCCAAACACAGGATTGTTACAGTATGTGGTAATTCTCTTTTTAACTTGGAAGCATTGTGTTATCCACAGTGGCATCATTTTCACTCCTAATAACACATGCTCATCAACATTTGCTATTTTTGTTTTTTTATAGCCATTTGTTTTAGTGATTGCCGCTCTTTACACACACATAAGCTTACATACACGGCTCATTGTAGTTTTAATTCGCATTCCTCAGATGGTGTCTAGCACCTTTCATACACCCATAGCTAACATGTGTATCTCCTCTGGAGAAATCTCTTTTAAGGACTTCATCTCCTCTTCCCTATTATTTTTGAGATGGGGTCTCACCATGTAGTCCAGGTTAGCATTCAGCTCAGGCTCATCCTGCTTCAGCTTCCTTAGTGCTGGGATTACAGGCTGTGCTACCAACTCAATAGTTTGTGTGTGTGTGTGTGTATGTGTGTGTGTGTGTGTGTGTGTGTGTGTGTGTGTGTGTGTGTGTAGTAACCAGGGTGTATGAATGAGCATGTATGTGCAGGTCAGAGGTCAACATCAATCACTCTCCACTTTATTGTTTGAGACAGTCTCTCCTAGAACTAGTCTCTCATAGAACAGGAAGCTCAATGATTTGGCTGGTCTAGCTGGTCAAACCCCAGGGGTCCCCCCCCCATCTCTGCTGGGATTACAGTCATGTACCACCACAGCTGCTTTTTTTGTAGTTCTGGAGATCCAAACTCAGGTCCGAACGCTATTACAGCATGCACTTTATGAGCAGACCGGCTCCCAGCCTTAGCTGAATGGTTTTTATCAGGCTGTTCAGTCCTGGCTTCAGGGTTTCAGGAATTCCTCATGTTTTTGTTAGAAATCCCTTGTCTAAGCACCTGCCTGTTTTGACAATATTCTTACACTCCGCAGGATGCCTTCTCCTCCTGCTGTGTCTTTTGCGTATTTGGGTGCAGCCTCCTGGTCTCACTTGGCTTTTGTAGCTGGTTTTTTTGGTGTCAAATTAAGACTCAGGCTCACGGTAATGTTCTCCTCTGCAACTTTTATACTTTCCAGGTTAGTATATCCACTGGGTCCATTGAGTTAATTCTTATAGATGGTATAAGGTCCAATTCCATTCTTTTTGCATGTGCATATTCACTTTTCAAATGCCATTTGTTACAGAGAACATCCTTCCCTTTTGTATATTCTTGACTCTCTTGTTATAGACCACGTGTCCCTATCTGCATGACTTTATTGTCAAGGCCAAGCAAATGGCTGAATGCTCTGCTCTGACTTCTCTAGTCTATTCCATTACTTTGTGTTTTTTTTTTAATTTTAAAAATCATTTTTTTTAAATGTGCATAGGTGTGGAAGAGAGTAAACTTAGTTCAAGAAACCTCACTTAGTTTTTCTAGTAGCTATTTTGCACTAAAATAGAGTCCAGTTTCACATTCCTGGCAGGTGCTTCCCCAGTTCCAAGAAAGAATGAGCTAAGCCTATCTAAGGACACTGAATGGTCCACCCCTCAGGCAGTAAAAACCTGCCAGCCACACCACCCAGGTGGGGTCCAGGAATCTTAAACTGTAAAAAGTCCCTAAGCATGAGTTCATCAAGAGCATACCTGCAGCCTTGACCCCAAGTAACCCTGCCTCATGGTCTTTGCCTATAAAAAGCTTGTGTAACTTGGGGTGCTCAGCTCTTCCCTGCACTGCACTCCTGAGGTGTGGAGAATAAGCTCTCTGCCTAGGCTTGTATTGCGCTGACAATAAGCCTTGCTGTTGCATTTCGGACATCTCTGTCTCTGATGGTCTCTCTGGGTGATTGAGATTCAGGCATTACAGTGTTTTGTCTGCATGTATGTTTGTTCCCCTGGAACTGAAATTACAGACAGTTGTGAGCTGCCATTGTTATGCCCGAGTCTAAAAATTTCCACGACTGGCAGGGAAGCTAGACACACTGTAACATGCATGAGGATTTTATTGTTGCATACAGGTTATATACAGGTTGCAAGGAACCTGGGTCAGTAACCTCACTCTGGTGCAGCAGAAGGCTAAGGACCCCGTGCCCTGACCCGTGGGGGGGGTCTTTAAAGAAAAACATATGTAAGCAAGGCATGACACACCTTGGCATTCCAGGATTGGGCAACCAGGAGTATGGTACAGCAGCTATTAGCTGAGTCCTCTGGCGGGAATCTAACTTTTGAATCTATTGGCTACCAGATGCACTCACAGACCTGGGCCCTGCCCTCAGGCAACAAAGCTTCTCTGAAACTGGGCTCCGTCCTCAGGTCCTCACTCCATGAGGTGCTGGGAATTGAACCTGGGTTAAGAGCAGTCAGTGCTCTTAACTGCTGAACCATCTCTCCAGCCCCTGTATGTTTCTTGTAATACCAGAAATGTCCTATGTTACTTTCCTTAGATTTGTTGTGTTATGATGATACCGTGTTTACCCGATGTGGCTGCTGGATGGCAATGGATGGAGAGAGGGAGGCCCCATGTCCCATGTGCGCACAGTGGACAGCCGCAGTGCCTTGGGAGACACTTAGACTGGGTCTGCATAGAAAGACTATTATTATAGAGAGAGTGTGTGTGTTCTGGGGCACACCCTCTAGCAGAGTTGGGGGCTGGAAGGAAGGACAGAAGAGGGAATCCTTTTTAAATGGAGCTCAATGTCAGAACTCACAGCAGCAGGGCCAGGCAAATTGCTAATTGCAAGGTGTGGCTTCAGGGGCTAAAACAGAATCCTAATACATGTACTATGTTATATAACCAGGAAGGGTGAGCCTCTAGCGTTCTTTCATGATTTCATATGAATTTGTTGCTTGGTTTTATTTTTTGAGACAGAATCTCACTATGTAGTCTTGGTAGGCCTGGCGCTTGCTATGTAGTACAGGCTGAACTCACAGGTAGCTCCACATTCCTTTGCCTTCTGAATGCTGAGTTTCATATGAATTTTGACATTTTCTATTTCCATAAAATACTCCATTGGTATTTTTGCACCTACTTTGTAGATTGCTCAGGACACACAGATGTTTAAATGGCATTTAGTCTTCCAATCTGTGAGCAGAGAGAATCTTCACACTTCTTTGTGTTTTCTCTGTTTTCCTTCATCAATGATGTGCATTTTTTTTCCTGTGTGGGTCATTTTTACCTCCTGGGTTTAGTTTCTTCCTAAGTATTTTATTCTTGTTGAAGCTATTATAAATAGATTGTTTTCCTAACCTCCCTTTCATATAATTTGTGGTTGGCTGTTGAGATGCCAGACACTTGTGCTAATCTGAATAAGAATAGCCCCATAGGCTCATAGATTTGAATGCTCAGTCACCAGGGAGTGTCTCTGTTTGGAAGGATTAGAAGGTGTTGGAGAAAGTCTGTCAATGGAGATGGACTATGAGGTTTTCATATAAGCCAGGCCTATAGCTCTCGTTTCCTGCTGCCTATGGATCCAAAGTAGAACTCGCAACCATTTCTCCAGCACCATGTCTGCCTATGTGCCACCATGCTCCCAGCCATGATAATAATGGACTAAACCTCTGAAACTGTAAGTCCCAATTAAATGTTTTCTTTTATAAGTTGCTATGGTCATGATGTCTCTTCCCAGCAACTGAACATTGACCAAGACATCACTCTTCACTTGATCTTGTCTCCTACAACTTAACCATACTGCTTGGTTCTAGTCATGAGATGAGAGGGCTCCACATGGAAGACTGTGTCATCTCTAAATGGTCCATCTATGCTTTCTGTTCTGATTTTGTTGTTTTTTATTTCTCTCACATGCTAATTGCTCTGGCTAGGACGTCCAGGTCTATGTCTGATAGAGGGATTTGAATTGGTATCCCCTCAGCAAAAGGCTTCTTGGTCCCCGTTCTGCAGCTTTTGTTTGAGGCCCCAAGGCTTTCTGCTGACTGATGTTGTTCAATAGGTTCTTTGAAGACACTCCATCTACCTTCCCCAGGGATGGTCAGCTATTTGCACTCCTCATAGATTCAGGGGTGATTAAAGACCACGCCAGCCTGCAGATCCTTCCAAAGTCCAGTCTTGCTAATTCAGGCAAGTGGGGAGCCCATGGGGAAGCCAAGAGACACCTTTTCATATCCTTAGCCCTCGCAGTAAATCACAGTGAGTGCTAATAGCAGCCAAATGAGGCTCGTGCTGCGTCTGTGTGAATGAATAAATAAAGCTAATTTAATTAGCATATCCTTGTATACAAATATCTTCCCTTAATTCTCTGGAAAGCTTGTTGTTTGAAGGTTAGACATTCATTCAGGCATCTGACAGGCCTGGAGAATCGTCATTGAAGAACTACTATGTCCCACTATGTGCTGCTCTCTGCCAGAAGCCGAGGACAAAGGCACAAACAAGATGCAATATGCCGAGAGGATGTGCAGAGGAACGTACAGAAGGTAGATGGACAACAATGATGCAGTGTATTAGTGCCTCTGAGAAGCACACTCCCAAGGTGCTGGGGGACACCTGCTGCACAAGCATCAGGACACACAGAAAAAGCCAGATGTGGCCACATGTGTGGCTTCCGATGCCTGTGCTGTGAAGGGCAGAGACAATCTCAGGAGAACAAGGAGAATATAGAGCAGGACATATGCCATCCTTCCCTAGCTTCCATGCATGTACACAGATGCACATAAATATAACACACACACACACACACACACACACACACACACACACACACACACACACGCAATGTTCTATGCAAGCACAATTATAGACCAAGGGCGAACTCTCCAAGGAGAAATAAAGAAAGCCTTCACAGGAGCAGTGATTTTTGAGTTGGGTTTTGAAGGATGAGTAAGAGTCTGTCAGGAAGAGAAAAGGAAGCAGTCAATGGTGTCCATAAGACCAGGGCTTAGAACCATGCACAGGGTGATCTCAAAGTGATTATCATCATTCACATGAGCTATAATGTATGGATTCCAAGTTTTGAATCCCAGGATAAAATCTCTAACTAGGTGAACACATTAAACACAGAACACTTGACATTGTCTTCATCATCACCATTGGCCCCCTGTCTCCAGTCCATCCTCAGTCAACACTTGGACGATATGGGCACAAACATGGTCACCTTGTTGAATTGCTGATGTGTTCCCAAGGTAAAACCATCTCCACGAGAGAGACCATCGCATGACCCACAGTTCCTCGAGGCCTCTATGCATGTAGGTGCTCAGGAAACATCTGCAGAAGGAAGAGAGAGTGGACAGGGAAGAAGAGCTAAGGGACATTGAATTCCCAGAAGAGGGCCTCAGCAGCAGTAGATGGAGCCTTTGAGTGCCATAAACACTTCTGATGAGCAAGACTCTGGAAGGTTAGGTGAGCTCTGGCCTGAAGGGTCCCTAGCCTCATCAATGGCTGCTACTCTTAGAGGCTTCACACAAAGCGTGAGAGTGTGTGTATATGTGTGTGGGGGGGTGTATATGGGGATGCCCAGGTATGCCTGGTGGGCTTGAGACTTCTAGGTTGAGCTCTAATGGCAAGTGACAAAGGTCCAAAGATCTCATCAGCCAGCACAGAGCAGAGGTGGCTGTGGCAGGTTATGGTGCTGGGAATGACATACAGTAGTCAAGGGAACCAGGCAAGGTGAAATGTTTTAGGCAAATAAGATTGACATTCAGGAAGGTGACAAGTTATACATTAAACCATGGAATGGGAAAGGGCAGGGGCCTCCCCCACTCTGTAATATAGTCTAGCAGGTAGAAGGATATCTATTGATTTCTAAAATTCCCCTTTCTCAAAGTCCAATGAGGCTTTACGTGGCAGGGGAACAGAAGCTGACCTTGACCATTATCCTAATCCCACCCCCTTGGCCAGCCCACTAATATCATCACTCTACAAAAGTTTATTGGACACCTTCAACCAGCTAGGCATTGGCCAAACGAGGGGGGATACAGAGACAAACCATCACCAATGTTCTTAAGAAGATAAATACATTAAAAGTCAAAGGAACAACCGTGAATGGCTGAATGCCTGGGATGGTCAGAAAAGTCTACTGTGACCTAAAAAGTGGCTATGAGGTGCTGAGGTCTTCAAGATGGGCTTCAAAGGCCTAAAGATTGTTACACACACTGATGGGTATTATTTTCCAGCTGATGAGCCAAAACAAGGCCCTGAGGTCTCCAGAGAAGAGGGAAAAGGCAAAAAGTGACAAGAACAGTCTCCCTGTGTCTAAATTTCTTTGCAGTCAAGGCCTCTTTGACTTATAGGCTGCTTCTTATCATTGAGAGTTTAGCCACATGGCCACCTCCAACGGACAGTACCAAACATCATCTGTCTCTTAGCATCTGTGTGTGTGTGTGTGTGTGTGTGTGTGTGTGTTTGCACACACATGTGTAACTGAGGATAGGGTAAAAGCTAGCAGCTATTAGTGTGTTCTGGGTAGTTTTATAACTACCCAGACATCAGCTATAGTTGTTTGGGACAAGGGAACCTCAGCAGTAAAAACGCCCCCACCAGACTGGTCTGTGAGCATCTCCTTGACTGATGATTAACAAGGAGGGCCCAGCTTACTATAGGTGATGCCACTCCTTGGCAAGTGGTCTTGAGTGCTGTAAGATAAAGGCTGAGCAAGCCATGAGGAACAGACATTCTCCCATGGCCTCTGCTTCAGTTCCTGCTTCCAGATTCCTGCGCTGATTGGGTTCTTGTCCTGACGTCCCTCAGTGACGGACTGTGACCTGGAAGTATAAGATGAAATAAACCTTTTTCTCCAAGTTTCTTTTGGTCGTGGTGTTTATCACAACAGTAAGACAGTGTTTCTGTGAAGAACGCACAGCACAAGGGAGGAGGTAGCGAGTAAAAGGGCCCACACATGAGGCTCAGACATGCGGTGATGTCCAAAGTGGACTTGTTGGTAGGTCAGTGGCCTGTGAACATTCACTCTCATGTTAGAAATGGATGCTCCTATGCAGGGCATGATGGTACACACCTCTAATCCCAGCATTTGGGAGGCAGAGGCAAGTGGATCCCTGTGAGTTCAGGGCCAGCCTGGTCTACAATGGTAGTTCTAGGACAGCCAGGGCTACACAGAGAAACCCTGCCTCGAAAAATCAACCAACCAGGGGCTGGAGAGATGGCTCAGTGGTTGAGAGCACTGTCTGCTCTTCCAGAGGACCTGGGTTCGATTCCCAGCACCCACATAGGCAGCTAACAACTGTCTGTAGTTCCAGTTCCAGGCAAAACACCAAGGCAAATAAATAAATAAAGTTTTAAAAAAAAATCAACCAACCAAACGAACAAACAAAAACCCACACAAACAAACTGAAATGGGTGCTTCACGAACATATCCTGTCAAGGTGTATGTAAGACGCTCTAGGGTATGCTGTCTTGCTTGGCCTCCACCTGCCTGAGACTCCCCTGTTCCTGAGGTGTCCCCCCCAGCCTTGGGAACCTATAATCCTTTTTCCTTTCTGTCTATTTCTGTCTATTGGAAGTTCTGCCCAAAGTCAAGGCTATCAAGAGAGTGAGTGCCTCATAGGCAACCCTCAGCTAGAGAGGGCAAATCTTGGTCCTTTTCTGAAGTGTTAAGGTATGTTCTCCTGGCTGTCTTACAGGGTCCCCATTGGGTTGAGGCTTGGCTGCCTGCTGCTCAGGGCTTATGGAGGCTCTGGCCTTGTGTAAGGTGGGTGAGGGGAGTGAGGGGTGGGGGGTAGGGGGCTAGCTTCATGAATGGAAAGGCTGATACTTCCAATGGTCACACACAGGAGCAGATGTTCTTTAGCTGGTTTACGGTTTATGTCAGACTCCTATGACCAGAGGCAAGAGTTCAAAGCCCCTCTATGGCTACATAAATTCCTGAGGTGACCAGGCCAGTCCCAGAGTTCATATTCAGGTTGTCAGGCTTCACAACAGGGGCCCATACCTGCTGAGCCATCTTGCTGATCCCAAGATTTATTTCATCGTGGAAGAAATGAATAAGCTCATCAGTCCCAAAAGTCTGCAAATTTGTTTTCATCTTTAATATGTGGTAAAATTATATGTATGCCAAATAATTTTCTTTTTAATTTCTTGAGATATTTTTATAGTTTTTTTTTTTTGCTTGTGTGTATGTATGTCTGTGTACTATGTATGTACAGTGCCCACAGAGGCCAGAACAGAACACTGGATCTCCAATATCTGGAGTTACAGATAGTTATGAGCTGCCACGTGGGTGTTAAGAAAAGAACCCAAGTCCTCTGCAGAAACAGCCAGCATTCTTAATGGCTGAGCCATCTCTCCAGTCCCAAAAGAATTGTTTTAAAATGAAACTAATTATTTGCTATTAATAAATGCTTGATTGTATGCTTATTTTATACATCTGCAATCCTGGGATTACATAAAAATTTCTTGGCCATAAAGAGGTTTCCTGTGAAAAAGAATATACACACACATTGTGTATAAGTGTTTGCCTGCCTCTGTATGTGTGTGTGTGTGTGTGTGTGTGTGTGTGTGTGTGTGTGCTTGAGTGCATGATGTGTCTGCTACCTGTGGAGAGACTCCTTGGAACTGCACTTACTAATGGTTGTGAGCCAACATGTGGGTGCTAAAAACTGAGCCTAAGTCCTCTACAAGAGTGGCTGGGTCTCTTAACCTCTGGGCCATCTCTCCAGGCTCCACTGGGCGACATAGTTTAAAAAGTCCTGCTTGAAGTCATGTTTCTCAATGGGAAGAATCTGTGAATGTCAGAAGCTGCTGCAGGGTAAGTTAAATCTTGTGCCTGGAATCCTAATGCTTGCCTCAGTGAGCCCTTCAAATGAGGGCCTCTTGGGAGCATCTGACATTACAGAACCCTTGGACTCCCTCAAGCCCGACGAACTGCTTATTTCATTGACTTGGATTTTGCTACTGGTAGACGAGGCTGAAGGCCTGGAGGTCTCAGAGGACATAATTTGGTCAGTGATTTGCATCTCACATTAAGTGGCTATGGAAGGCTGGGCGGAGTTATGTGAACAGCCATTGCTCAGGCTCCTCAAAGCTCTTGAACTTTCCATCTGTGAGATTTCTGGACTAAGGCTCTGGTGAATGCAGACCATCTCATGATGGCATCTCCAAGTGTGTTCCAGAGCTGAGACTCTGCCATCCCCATTCCAGCCTCTTTAGACTTACTCTTCCATCTTAGCAAATGGATAGTCCATGCTTCCAATTCCTGGGCCCAGCTCCCCACCCTAGCCTTGACTCCCTCTTTTCCCACTTCTGGCTCTTTTTTTTTTACAACCTGGTCTTTCTACCTGAATCATTTTTGCCAGCTAATAAGTCTTGGTGGTCCTGCCATTGTCTTTCTCTCCGTTTACAGAGTGAAAGTCAGCCCGTACTGTACTCTCTAAAGAACCCTCCCTCAGCAAGGGCCCACACTTCCTGCACACAATCTTCTCTCTTACCTGTTCCAGCCTCACTGGCCTCAGCACTGAGTCCCTGCTTGGCACATCTGTTCTCATTGCTCCATTTCCCTGGTACACTCTTCGTCACATACCTACATGACTGTCTCTCTGGTGCCATGCCACATGGGTCTCTATAGAACATATATCTCCTTCCCAGGAGACTTTACTTACCTGCCCTACATAAAATTACAACCTATTTCCAAAAAACATTTCTATTCCCTTTCTTGATTTCCTTTCCTTAATGATTTTCATTATTTTATGCTCTATATATTGTGCTTAACCTGTATTGATTCTCTCTTCCAGTAAAATATAAGGAACCGTGTGCAGCCATATTTGTTCACTGCCTGTTTCTGTGTCCCCAGCTCTGGAAGAGCATCTGAAACATGGCAGACATTCTGTTATGATTGCTCAGAAAATGTTTGAGTGCTAGTCCTGGCCCAGGACCTACAATACAGTTCTTGAAACTGTAAAAAATGAGCCTGTCTGTACCCTCTTTTTGGCTTGTATCAAACTAGTGTTCCCATGGAGAAGAAACAGGAATGCCAGAAAAAATGCAAAACTACAGGGCTTTGGTGATCTGCCAAGACGGATGAGCATTGATGAGGGATGAGGCTTGAAAACACCTCAAACTTCTTGTTAGAAGCTTTGAAGGACTATATCCTGAGAGGAAGGGATGCAATGTGTGTTGCCTTCAGCCACTAAGTCTGTGGCAATTTGTTCCAGAGTTAACAAGAACCCAATACCGACATCATTAAGAAAGTGAAAATTTAAGCCACAGGATGAAGAGAAATCTCTCTCCCTCTCTCTCTCATACATGAAGAAATCTTACAGCCCAATAAGGCAAACAATGCATCTAAAAATATACAAAAGATTTAAACCATGAAAAAGATAAACAAATGACCCACATGGACACAAATGAAGTGTGTTATCAATCATTAGGCAAATGCTAATTAAGATCATGAAATGCTGTCCCCGGCCACTAGAATGGCTAACACTGAAAAGATTGTCCCTGCTAAGTTCTGATGACTGCAGACCACTGGAACTTGCATCCATTGTCGATGGGGCTGCAGAGTGGTCAACCATCTTGGAAACGGTGGGTCTATTAAGTTACCACGTGTTTACTACTGTGTAACACAACAGTTCTTTTACTTACAGAAGGAAAATGAAAACACACATGATACAAAGTCCTCTATTTAAATATTTGTAGTAGTAACTTTTTTTTGTAGTAGCTAAAAACCAGAAATCATTCCCAATGCACGCTAATCAGTGAAGAAGTCGACTGTGACACTGAGAAATAAAAAGGGATAAGTTACAGGCACACCCAAGACAGATGGAGCTCCAAAACATGATGCTGAATGGATTAAGTCAGAGCGTGCTCTGAGACTGCATTTTATGAAATTCCAGGAGAAGCATGGCTGAGCTAGAGAGTCACACGGCAGAGCCGTGGCTGTTGGAAGCAGGAATGGAATGGGCAGAGAGCAGGAAAGGGCATTTTCAGGGTGATGGAATATTCCACTTCTGGATTGTGGCAAGTTAGAGGAACAAGCCCTTTTCTATGAAGAGCCAAATGGTAAACTATTTTAGGCATGGAGGAACATATGATGTCAGTCACTAGGACCCTGCTCTACCACTGCGGTATGGGAGCATCCATAAGTAACTGGCACACCAATGGCCATAGCTGAACTTACCTCAAGGGCCAGAGTTTACTAAACCTGGTTTACAGTTATTCAGCTGGACACTTAGGATGGGTGTGCTTTATTGTATATAAGTTAAACCTTAATAAAGTTGATGAAAGAATACAGATTTAAAATAACAAATATTATTTTTGAAGGTTTTCCTCCCTTATGCATGGTAAACAGACAAAGAACAGCTGGAGTGCAGTGGATGAGCCTTATCCCCTTTGGCTTACACAGTTTTAATTAATTGGATTATTTAACTTGCTGCTGAGTTTAAGGGTTTCTTTATATGTTTTGGATATTAATACATTTGCAAATGGATAGTTTGCAAATAATTGTACTTTTGTTATTCTTTCCCTTTACACACACACACACACACACACACACACACACACACACATATATATATAACAGGTTGTTACTATGTAGCTCAGACTGACCTGGAATCTGGATTTCACAATCCTCCCTTCTCAGCTTCCCTGAACCCCATTCCCAGAAAGTTTTGGGGTATTGTTTGTTTATTTTAAAGTCATTATCATTATCTATGATACTCTTTTTAAAATGATAATAAAAGGAAAAAATAGCTATTGTCTCAGTTACTTTTTTTTCCTGCTGTGATAAAATACCACAACCAAAGGCAACTTAAAGAAGAATTTCTTTAGGTTTAAGATGTCAGAGGACTAGATGACCATAATGGCAGGAAAGTGTAGCATCAGGTGGCCAGAGTGGAGCTGGGAGATCACATCTTAGGTGCGCACAGGAAGCATTGAGTGAAATGGATGTAGGCTGAGACTATAAATCCTTGATGTCCACCCCCAGAGACAACATACTTCCTCTAGCAAGGCCACACCTCCTACAAGCTCCATGACCACACCAAGCAGCAGCACCAACCGGGGACATTGTGCTCAAATACTGAGCCTTTGGAGGACATCTCTCATTCACTGCACTATGGTTTCCTGAGGCCCAGTGATGTACAGAAAGCCTACCTGTCCCTGTCATCCAGTGCCAGCATCTCTGTGAGACAAGGATTCTTACTCTGGTCTTAGTGTTTACAGAGGAGCATGCTGTGACTCTGAGAGTGTAAGTCTCCTGGGGTCGGTGTCAGTGAGGGATAGAGAAGGTTTACACCTGGGATGTCTTGACTAGACTCCTTCCCTTTTCTTCAAAATGCACTATGGCTTCCTGCATTGGGTCTCACTGTTTCCTCTTATCCTGATCTCACCTCGCACAGACTTGAGTCTCTAATTTACATTTGCTAGGACCCACAATGTGTTTGGCTCTGGGCTAGGTGACCTCTGCATAGGATTCCATCTCTTCTCTTAGTGGGAGACACCACACACACACACACACACACACACACACACACACACACACACATCACACCTCAGTGGAAGTCTCCACGGTGTGGTTAGGTCAGAGTCTGCCCACCACAGCTGAAAGGCCCTTCCACCACCAGCCCAGGCCTCTGAATCAGAGGCTCCTCATTCTCTCAGCTTACCTGCTCTGCTGCTCTGGGAAGAAGCTGCAAATGTCCACCTTAGGGTGGATGCTTTGACCCTTCCTCTCCTTCCCATAGGCATTCAGTTTTGCATAAAGCATCCTGAGATGGATGGCAGAGGACCCATTCTTCACCATGGGAGAGCAGCCCTGCTATTTTTAGGTAACCCACTTGCTCTGCCATCCCACCCTTCTGTGCTCAGGCAGGGCTGCTCTGAGCAAGCAGGTTCTCCGGGACACTCTTTCATTCCCAGCCACTTTGGTGAATGGCATCCCTGGTATCAGTATCCCTGGAGCTCACATCTGGACCTGGCTTCTAATGTTCTAAGGTCATGGAACAGCTTTGCACATTCATCTCCACCTGCTAGAAAGAAGCAGCTCCTTCCACAATGGGGCCTCCACTCATTCTGTGTGGAGACAAACACTGGATCCACACGGGGTAATGACAGCTCTCAAGTGCTACCCTTTCCCTCAGCATTCAGTGCTGGTTATTTAGACACCCAGTATCAATGAGGTATTCAATGGCAGCATTAAAAACCAAGAAGACATTTAGCATCAGGTTGGACAAGATCAAGAAGAGGTTTTACAAGCCAGCGGTGGTGGCTCAGGCCTTTAATCCCAACACTTGAGAGGCAGAGGCAGGTGGATCTGTGAATTCAAGGCCAGCCTGGTCTACATAATAAGTTCCAGGACAGCCAGGGCTACACAGAGAAATCCTATTTCAGGGCGAAACAAAAAAGTTTCTTACTCTGATCTCGAAAACATCCATGGGATAGTCATTACCCAGAATCCTAATGCTATTTAAAGGCAGGGGACACAAAACTATATGACATATAGTCCTTGGCCTTAAGCAATACATGCTAATACGCACACTGCTTGAGCCATAAGAAACCACTATAACAGGAAAAAAAGGGGACAGTGTTTTGAGGGTAAGAAAAAAATACTTCACTAGATCAGGACTCCCTGAAAGGGATGCTTACCCTGGATGATGAGCACTCAGTGGCTTCTGTCCACAGAAAAAGCACAGAGAGGGGAGGGTAGGAAATAAGAGAAGGCATTCTGGAGGCGCACTGTACACACCCCAGCTCATTCTCCAGCCTGGACAACACAGGAAGAGACAGCATCACCTGCACGGTGCTTTCAGCAGAAGCCGGAATACACCAGCCAGTCTCCTCTGTTGGGTCCCCGAGGATACCACAGTGATGGTGAGCACACACTATCTATAGGACAGAGAGAACGGCAGGGCTGGGCTCAAGCACACCTTGGATTCTAAACGCATGCTTTTTCTTGGCTATGTAATCACAGGCAAGTTAATCAACATTTCTGAGGCCCAGTTTCTTTATAGGTAAAGTAAATAGACACTAATTTTCTGACCTTTCATGTACTTGAGAGAAATGGGTACTTTGGGGGATGGTTCCTTTTAAAATTATGATGACATTTTATTGTGCGTGTGAGTGGCATGGAGGACAGCCTGCTTGAGTAGGCTCTCACCTATCACGGGGGTCTGGGGGATCCAGCTCTGGTTATCTGGTTATCAGGCTCGATGGCAAGCCATCTCACCAGCCCAGGAAAATAGTTCCCAACAGATAATCAGTACCCAATAAACCTTCTGTTATTATTAACACCATCCAGATTCCAACCCCCATCAATCCTGTTCTCTCCAGAGACGGAGGTTTGGTAAAACATACTCAGGACAGCAGCTCTCAGTCAGCTCCATCAATCAGCACAGACCCCCACCCACCCCCCTTTGTGTCTTGGACCCGCTTTTTCATAATCCCAGCCAACCACTTTCTGAGAGGCATAGAGGAGACCCTTCTCTGTTGCTCTAGCTCAGCCTCAGCTCCTCTCCCCTCCTCCCCTTTTATTTTGGTCCAGGAACATGTCCCCAGCATGTCAACAGCAGTGGGAAGTAACCTAATTAGCAGCTATTTGATAGAATGCCCACCCTCCAGTCCCACTGGCAATCCAGCAGCCTTCCTCTGCAGACAGGAAAATATTTCCTTGCTAATTAATCTGAGCACAGGGACTTGCATTTGGGCCGAGGCAGGGAAACCCATCTCCAGGAGTCTTGCTCAATTGCATCTGTTTCTTCTCTAGCAGTCATTTCCTTCCGGCAGACTCCCCCGCTTCAGCCCAGCCTCCCCAGCTTGTCTGACTGTATTAAGGCTGAGTACTCTGGGAGCTCTCTGTGTACCCCCACAGTCCCTCTTAGGAAGAGCCCCCCCCACTTGTTTAGTGGTGATAGTCCTTTAGTACCCAGAGTGGTCCCTGGATGGGGAAATTCAGCTCCTTAGCTTGTGGCAGATGCCATGCAGTGACTTCTGCTCCGATCTAGGTCCAATGGGAATGGCACACATCTCACCCCAGTGCCCCCTACCCCTGCACAAAGTACTCCAAACAAACGCAGGCCTTTCTGCCATGCTTTAAATAAGGCTCAGGATCTGCCCCTGGGCCCTGCCCTGGTGCTCTATAGATTCTCCCAGCTGTATCCAGAAGATCCTAGAAAAGGGGCAGTTGTACACAGTACTTCATAGTCATCTTGTCCTAAGAACAGGTTTCCAGATTTAAAGTGTTTTTATTTATTACTATTTTATATGTATGTTTTTCTGTTATGTATTGATGCATACCATGTGTGTGCAGTGCCCATAAGGGCCAGAAGAGGGCACTGTATCCCCTGTAACTGGAGTTAGAGAAAGCTGTGAATGGCTAGGACCCTAATTCTGGTCCTTTGCTAGAACAGCAAATGCTCTTAACTATCGAGCTGCTGCTCCAGCTCCCAGATCTTTTTCTTAAGTTCAGGGGTTAGGTGACTTTGAAATGAAATTACTACATAAGAGTAGAGAGTTAACATTCTCTCCTCATCACATCCTTGTCTCCCCTTAGACTATATCCAGAACCCCTCCCCACCCCTATGGGGAGCCACTCCAACACAGAAAAGCCTCCTCCCCTTGCTGTCCTCACAGAATGCCCCCCATCTGAGCCGTCCACTCTGGAGTAGCTGACCAGTTCTGACAAATGACCAGAGGTGACCATTTCTGTCCACGCTCAAACAGCCAGCCAGCAGGGGACAGGACCCTGTGGTAGCCATGGATCCTCCTGTATGGAAGGGAACTCTGCTGGCTCTTAAGATAGGCACATGTGCTGCTCCCTGACATATATTAATTCATGTGAAAAAAACCCATATGATGGCCTAATGCCAATTTGAAAATGAAAATATTAGAGCCAGGAGTGGTGATGTACACTTGTAATCTCAGCAACTTGGGAGATGGAGGCAGGAAGAAACGAGGTCTCCCTCAGCTACACAGTGAAGTTGAAGCCAGACTGGGGGTACCTTGTCTAAGTAAATAAAATAAATAAGCATACACAAATAGAAAACAGAAATGTCTTTTTCAACGGTCAGCATGTTACCTTTCAACTAAGATGGTGTTACAATTTACACATAACCTTTGTCTTCTCCTACCTCTGAGCCTGGCAACATTGTTGCAGGGTAGCCAAAGAGAAGAGCACTCATATATGGGTTGAAGCTACTATAAAGCCTTTATTAGCCAACCAGCAACTACACTGGCTATTCCAGACCCAAGTACAATCCCAGACCTTTCTCAGGGTGAGATTTTAAGCACAAAACAACATTCTGGGTTGACACATCTTTTTGTTAAGATGGTGCTGCCTAGGTGCTGGGTCCCAAGGCCTGAATGGTACTCCCATCATGACGTCAGTAGTGCTAAGGGCTGGAAGCCTGTTAGACCACATGGGCACTCAGGAGGTCCTTTGTTACTCACTGATGGGCACTGGACTCTGGTGAAATGTTTAAGTAATTCAAAATATTTCTCTGTGTGTGGGGGTGAGAGTGTACATGAGCCACGGAAGATGACAGGAATCCTGGGGTGTTAGTCTTCACCTTTTAGCTTATCTGAGTCAGGATCTCTTGTTCTCCATGTCATATGCCAGGCTGGGTGGCCCATGAGCTTCTGGGGACTCTCTGGTCTCTGCCTTCCCCCTCACTGTAGGATCACTGGCATTATAGGTGTGTTCCACCACGCTTATCTTTACATGGGTTCTGAGGATCCGAACTCAGGATTGTACATTTCCATGGCAACTGCTTCACCCACTGAGTCATCCCCAAAGCCCCTCTGCTAGGCTCTGAGGTTCCACAGCTTCCCTCTGAGGAGCTGAAGGGAAGAACAGAGGAAACAAGACCCCTGATGGCACAATTGTGTCATCCCTATCTCCTGAGGAGCAGGGTCCCACCATCTAAAGAGCGCATGCATGAATCTGGGATCAGCTCTTGTCATTTTCAGTCAGTATGGCAGTGATGGAGTATACTTCTATGCTAGACAAGCTTCTCTAGCCCCAAGAGGGCAATTCTGGACCATGGAGACTTGCTTGGTCTGAAGGCAGGTCTCAAGAACACTGTCAAAGGCAATTCCTACCTGTTCCCAGCCCTAACACCCTGATGGTGCCATATCTAGAAGAAGCCCAAAAAAGTTCATGTGACTCTGAAGAGTGGAATGGGACCTGTATCCCCCAGACAGGACTGGAGTCACCTGCAGGGGAGATGCATCCCAGGTGGTATTCCCAAGTTCCCAGGACACACTTTACATACATAAGTACTTAATATGTGCGAGTCTGCCGCATATTTGCAGATGTGGGCCAGAAGGGGGTCTGGGGGCTCCTGAGGCTGGGGTTACAGTCAGCTGTGAGCTACCCAATTTGGGTGCCCAGATCTAAACTTGAGTCCTCTGGGAGGGCATCAAACACTCTTAACTGAAAAGCCATTTTTTCAGCCCCAACAGGACACGCTTTAATCTCACTCAGTTCAAGCCTCAGTCTAAGGTCAAAGCCAACAGCCGGTAGTCAGACATGATTCAAGCATGCTCTAAGCTTAGTTCCAGACGGCTCTTTGGGGGTCATGGGATGTGATGGCCATGATCAAAGGCTCAATCAGGCCCAGGGGGGCTGTGTGTGTGGAGTTCAGAGGACTACCTGCAGGGGTTGGGTCCTCTGTTCTTCTTTCTCATATGAACCCCTGGTATCGGCCCAGAGTCAAGTTTTGTGGCAAGTTCCTTTATCCTCTGAGCCATCTAGCTGGCCCAAGAATATTGTTTTGATACATGTTGATGCACACACACACACACACACACACACACACACACACACAAGCACTTTCTCCCTTCCGTGTTCTTCTGCTGTATAAG
Organism: Sigmodon hispidus; assembly: GCA_004025045.1. Classification (NCBI taxonomy): domain Eukaryota; kingdom Metazoa; phylum Chordata; class Mammalia; order Rodentia; family Cricetidae; genus Sigmodon; species Sigmodon hispidus. The sequence goes on from PVIH01000005.1 coordinate 297,335, forward strand.
AACACAACAAAGGCATTCTTGGGAAGACCGCCATGCTGTCAACCTGGACTCTATCCCTGAATCTGTGCGCAGTGAATCCTTTGGTCTATACTCCCAGCCATTGGCAATGCTCTGGCTGCCTGAGCTGATGACCCGGGTCCCTTCGAGGGAACTGACTCCACTGTGGGAGTTGTAGCACACGCCTTTAGACTTCCGACCATTGGTTGTCACATTCCACTGTCACCTGCTTTCCAGAGTCACCTTCCCGTTCTTTCTTTCTTCGGATTACCTGCACCTGTCTTATACTCTAAAACCGGCCTCACTGACCCCCTAATTCATCCAACAATACAGAGACCCTCCCTCCTGACAAGCACTGCTTCCGGGCTCAGGCCCTACACCTCCGCACCGCCCCCAAAGACATGTCTGCTGCCCTGAATTTACTCTGCCCCATCACCAGGATGGAAGAGAAACCCAAACAGCCAGAGAAGAGAAAAAAGAATGGCAGAAATCGAGGTGCAGAAGCGAGGGGAGACGGCGGGCTCCGGGGGGCTATAAATTCCCCTCTAATTCCAAATAATTCCGATTACACGGATGAGTAGTTTTCAATCAGGAAGATAATCTCAGAGATAGATGGCGGGATAATTGTTCGTAGCGCCGACGTAAATATTGTGTCATTTCTATTAATCTCTGCGAATCGGCTGTCAGAGGTGCCACTCATTCATCACAACAAATTAAAAATAAAATTTTAAGAGAGAAAGTCATGCCTGGGGGTGGGGCGGAAGAGGCTGGGGATGCTTCTCAGGCGCTGTGAATAAGAGGGAGAGGTGTTGCCAGCAAGCTGTTACCAGAAATAAATTCAGCTTACCGATTTAATGTATTTATTTATGAAAGCAAACGGGAATGAGGGCTGTAGATCTCTATTAACTTCCCATGAGTGTGTGCACACGTGTGAGCATGTACGTGCACATGCATCCGTGCAGAATAACCCCAAGCACAGCTAGCAAAGGTACTGCTGTTTACTGCTGAACATAGCACAAGCCTATGAAAACATCTTTAGGCTCATGTGGGTCTGGATCAGCTACCTATGTTGTATACCCCAGACCCTGGAGACTTAGCAGGGACTGGCCACCATCAGTAGTCACAGCTGGATCACAGGGATGTTTCTGTGACCAGCTGGAGGCAGTCTGCAATGCTATCATCTTACATGTTCCAACACCCAGGAGTTGAAGAGCAGAATCAAGTCTCTTTAGAGATGCCTGTACATTACATGCCCGGGGTCTGTAATGGCAGCATTTGAAAAACTGTGGTCAGAAAATTGAGAGTCTGAGGTCAACATGGTCTTTGTAGCCAAAACCTATACACTTGAAGAGAGAGAGAGAGTGAGAACAGACATACACACAGAGAGGAATATATATATATATATATATATATATATACATATACATATATATGTGTGTGTGTACATATATATATATATAGAGAGAACAGATATACATACACAGAGAAATATATATATGTATATACACACATATATATACATACATACATATATATATATATATATATATATATATATAGAGAGAGAGAGAGAGAGAGAGAGAGACTAGCACTTAGTGGTAGGAATAACAGCTCACTCCTCTGTGTCTCATTTCAATTCCCTGAAGCAAGACTCATGCCCAGTCTTCAATCCCTATATCCCAAGCTATTTCCCAGAATCCTTTCTCCTCCCCCAGTGCCCTTGCAGGACCCATGGAGGCAGATGCAGCAAATGTTCCAGCCATACAATGAATGATCACATCCACTTGCTCTCTGTACTCGGAACCTTGCACATGGGCCCTATCTAGGAAGAAGTTGCAAACCTTTCAGTGGATACTTGAAACCCTGGCTTGTACTGTGGCTCTCAAGAGAAGTAGCTGAAAAGTAGTTGTCTCGGGCACTCAAGAGACTACATTTCCCAGGCACCCTGGCAGCTAGGCAGGGGCTGTCAGTGAATTCAGCTTGCATGCTCTCTACCCAAGTCTCATCTCCTAGAAGGGAGAGAAAATCAATTGCACCCACTTTCCTGCTAGAAAAAAAAATCCATTGTATACAATTTTTTTTTTTATCTACTCCTCTGTTGTTGAACACCTAAGGTAGGTAGCTCCATACGTCAGCTGTTGTATATAGTTACAGGTGCTTTTTATAGCAACTTCAGCTAAAGCCAAGGACATGTTCTCCAAAGACAAGTAGAGACTGGGGTAAAAGCCACATAGCCAAGCACTCTATGCTTGGACGGTCCCTCCTTGACCCTGCGGTGCCCCGTGTTACAGCTAGAGGAACTAGCCAACTGTAAATGCTCCCCATAGTCTTCCTTGAGAATTACTTGTAGAAATGCAAATGTTTATGAGTTGGCTGGTTATTTTCCTTAGTAGAAATTTCTAATGCAGATATTATATTGTGTTTCCATTAAGCTCGAGACATACGCTTTGACAATGGGCCAGGTGAGAAATGGGATTAACATCCTCTTAGCAAAATGAAGTTGCTAACCATTTCTCTACTTGAATAGAAGGGCAATTTGGAGGGAGGGCTCTGGTCTAAAGAATTGTGTCAAGCACGCCAAGGAATTCCACAAAGCACACTGTCAGAATCCTCTATAGCTGGGTCTAGAAGGGTGAAAGTCAAAAGACAAAGAAGATATAATCAGAAACTGGAGAGAGATCAGTCTACAGTGCCTGCTTCCTCACAAGAATGAGGGCCCAAGTTCAGTTCCCAGCACTTGGCGGGGCGGGGTTAAGGAGATAATCCCAGTGCTGGAGAGACGATCCAGAGGATCCTAGGGCTCACTCATTACACAGCTTCAAAGAGAGACCACCACCCCCCACACACACACACACACTTAGAAAAAAGATTGATGGATAGATGTTATAATGGAAATCTGTGATTCATCAGTCATTCTCTTTGCCTTGGGAGAAATCCCCAGTTTCCATCTAAAGGGTTTCTTTTCCTTCTCTTTCTATCAGTGGGAGAGTGGCTGACCCATGCTCCCCAAGACATGTGACCCATCGTTGGCCAATCAGTACCCTGCATTCCTTCAACTGGAGTAACAGTTCAATGGGAATAAAACAGAATGCTTGTGAAACTACTGCAAAGAACTGTGTTTCCTCTGAAGTTAGACTCCTGGTCCGAAGCCTGAGGATGCTGAAAACCCTGGTGTCACCAACCAGGAGCACTACTGAGAATTAACCCCCCATAG
>PVIH01000005.1:300645-366039 GCA_004025045.1 Sigmodon hispidus
TGGAAGGGGGCACAGTGAATAAGGGGGCACAGGGCAGAAGGGGTGCAGGGCAGAAGGGGTGCAGGGCGGAAGGGAAGAAGGGGCGCAGGGCAGAAGGGGCGCAGGGCAGAAGGGGCGCAGGGCAGAAGGGGCACAGGGCGGAAGGGGCGCAGGGCGGAAGGGGCGCAGGGCAGAAGGGGGCGCAGGGCGGAAGGGGCGCAGGGCGGAAGGGGCGCAAGGGGCGCAGGGCAGAACGGGGCGCAGTGAAGAAGGGGGCGCAGCGCAGAAGTTCCATGTCTTTCTTTGTCTCTCAGGCTAACTGCCATTTTCTCAGAGGGTCCTTCCAGATCTCAGCCCAGCCAAACGGGGTGCCCTCCAACCAACACAGACCCCAGATGACCTCTGTCGTTTCACCTCCTGTGCCTCACTCCTTAGGCCACGGATCTACCCAAGTGAGAACACTCACTGTCTTTCCCACCACCTTCAACAAACTTGGCACACTACGCGCAGATCTGAGTGTTTACCGCATGTTGGTGAATGAACAAAATCAGTCAAAACAATTCAAAGTTTCTTCTTCCTCAGGCTCAGGATCCAGAATGCACTCCAGCCTGGTGGGGAGCTGTGAGCCTCTGAAGTGTTTCCTGCACAGACAGCCACTGAAGTAACGCTCCCGAACTTTATTCCTGGTTGGGACCCAGCAGTCAACTAGCATCTAACAAAAGCATGAGTTTTTCATTCAAATAACCTGTTTCTGTCAGTAGCATGTGTCCATAACAGAGCCTTTCTAAAAAAAAAAAAAAAAACCAACAAAACCAAACCAAAAACCCTCAACAAACCATTCCTAGCATCTGTAATAGAGATTAAATTAAATTAACATGAGCATCTTTTATTGTCATGCAATACATATTATTTGTATTTTCCACATTTGTTTTAAAATAGTTTAAATTCTATAAAAACTTAGGATCTTTGAAATGGTCTAGAGTTTCAGGGTTGATTTCCAAATTTACTTAAGCTATAAACATGATTGGTAGCAAATCTCTGGGTCATATATATATATATATACATATATATATATATATATATATATATATACATTCTGAATCAAAGGTCCATTTGGGATTATCAGCGGGTATGGGTTCTCACACAAAAGGAGAACTCAATGTACATTTTTTGACAAAGGTCAGCTTCTGAAGTTCCATCTACCTTGTTAATTAGCAATTTCCCTTCCTTCAAAACATCCCCGGTGGACTCACTTCTTTCTGGATGCTTTAAGTGAGGCTTCTTCAAGAAGTGCAAAGTCAGACATAACTCCTAACCTGCTTGTTCCACCAACGCTAACCTCGGGATACCCTGCTCCAAATCCAGTCTGCAGAAAAAGAAACTCTGCCCACCAGGGTCTGCTTGAGGCTCAGCAGCATGTCCTGTCATACCTTCTCAAAGTGGTATTTAGAGAGCTCAGCTGCAGAGGCAGGGAGAGGTAGAGAGACTCCAGGGTACCAACTTGGAAAGATGCATCTCTGGGGCTTCCTTCTGCAGGATGGAGTGCAGGTCAAGGCTCCAGGTATCTCTGTGAGTGGTAGGAAGGTTGTGGGGGCCTTTGAAGTTAGATTTGATCATGCCTTAGTGTGTTCCTGTCTCTGTACCTACCCAGAAGCCTCTGTTTCCACATGGTCAGTCATTTTGTTTGATTTGTCAACTTGACATAAGCTTGGATCATTTGAGGAGAGGGAACCTCAAATGAGGAGAAATGCCTCCATTTAATTATTCTGTAGGCAAGTCTAGGGGGCATTTTCTTGATTAACGATTAATGTGGGAGGTCCCAGTCTACTGTGGGCGGTACCACTCCTGGACAGGTGGGCCTGGGGTATATAAGACTGAAAGTGAATAAATTATGGAGAGCAAGTCAATAAGCATTCTTCAGGTCCTATGTCCAGGTTCCTGCCCTGACTCCCTCAGTGATGGATCACGACATGGAAATGTAAGTCAAGAAGACCCTCCCCCAACCCAAGTTGGTTTTGGTCACAGCAACCAAGAAGCAAAGTAGAACATCACTGTGGTGTCCACTGCTGGCTGCTACTGCCATTGCCAAGCATACCCAGCTAACACACACCACGGTGGCTGTATGCCTCTAGAATCTTTCTCTGTCACAGATTTCCAGTTCCACTAAATCCCTAGCCTTTTAAACTCTGCCTATAGCAGACATTGAGGTCTGACTTCCCCAGCAAATCACTGCTAGGTGTAAAGCCCCCTCCAAGCCCAGCCTCCATTGTAGAAAGGGAGTGAAATCTTCCTCCTTCTACCCTCCAGCAGCCAGAAGGCAAAGCAAAAGCCTGAAACCAGCTTGAGAAGCCCTTATGCCCACTACATAGTCACTAAGCATCTATTATATATCAAGCAACTGAGATGCCCTGGGGACACAAAGTAGAACTGTGACATGATCCATGTGGGAGTTTCCTAGAGATCAAAGTAGTGTGATGCGTGGATAACCAACGGAACAAAAGGGCCCAGAAGCAGGAACTACATCCCCCTAAACACCAACAGGATCACTTGACTTACAAAACCAAGTGAGCAATAGGCAGCAAAGGTGACTTGGGAAAGAATGATGCAGGGTCAAGGTTAATAAGGAGAAAGAGAGAAAGATGACCATACATGTCACCCTCATATGCTTTACACTCAACATATGTGACAGTTGGTCTTGGTTGTCAACTTGATTGGATCTAAAATTAACTAAGAAGGACCAACCGAGTCAGGCACCTAACAGTGGGTGGCATTTCCAACTGCTGCCCAGACATAAAGAGTCTTGAAGGAAGAGCTGGGCTGTTTTTGCTCATGTGCCTTCGCTTAGTGAGGTGAGTGTGTTTATCCCATTATTGCGCCTGCTCCTGCCACTACCATAGTTCTTCGCTGTAGTCAGAATCCAGCTTCATCAGCATTCCAGTGTGAGCTGAAGACTCACTGCTCTCCATGACCCCTCCCGGCCTTTGGGCTAACCTGGGACTGCTGAGGTATCCAGTCTCATGGACTGACCTGACAAGGGATTCTCAGCCTCTCTACAGTGCAGAGAGTCATTGCTGGGCTACCCAGCCCATGTCATACTATATATTCATCCTTGGGGTTCTGGGCCCCCAGAGAACCCTGATTAACACAGCACATAAAACTTCCTAAAAGCAAACACAATAAAAGAGAAAAGGGCAGAAGGCTGAAATGAGCTCCTAAAAGGAAGATCCCAAAAAGCCAACAAAGATGTACATGTTGGCTCACTCCTACTGAGGGACACACATGAGGGGCAGAAGGAGCTGTCAGGGTCTGCATGAGAACCTGTAGTCCCCAATGTTATCGAGGTCCAAGCAGCAGGGACCCTCTTGAACAGCTAGTGAGAGGCTCAAACGCAAGTACAACACAGGAACACACTTTAACCCAGAAACTCCATTCAAGAACTGAGATGCAGGCCCAGCATGTGCAGAGATGCCTTCCGGACACTCCCCAGTGTCCATCAACAATAGAATTGTATGTCCCTAGAGTGGTACACTACCCTGAGATGCAAACAAAAGCTTACAGCTACAGACACAAGGTGGGATGCAAGAGGTCAGATGCAGGAGGAAGCTCTCTCTCATAACCCTGTAGAGTCAGCTCACAACTGGTCAAAACTAACCCATGGGCTGTTATTCATAAAGAAGAAGGGTCAGGATTGAAAGAGGGGCCTTAGGTAGTCTTCTGCAGTGTTGGCGATGTCTAGGTGGTGAAGACACAGATGTATGGTGTGTTGGCGATTCATGGGCCTTATGCAGTCCTCTGTACATGTGCTGTATTCTACAATATAAAATGCTGACCCATGGTACCAGTCAGCTCACAGCCAGGCAGAGGAAACAGGAAAGTTAGTAAATGTAGGTAGCACAGTGAAACTCATGTCACCAGAAGCCAGGCTGCCTGGCCTCCATTGCCATCTCCGCCTCAACCCAGTCATGTGATGGCCAACCATATCTGCCTCGTGAGGATGGTTAGGAAAATGAAATTAATAAGAAGAGGACTACTACTTGTATATATGATCAACTGATTGATTTGTTCTCTCTCTCTCTCTCTCTCTCTCTCTCTCTCTCTCTCTCTGTCATCTGGCTAGCTGCCAATCGCTGCTAGTACCCTTCTCCTCTACCACATCTATTGCCCACAGAGGGACATGTTGTCCAGGGAGACAGCAGTAGAGGCTCCTACGTCTTTTCAACCTTCTCTTACATCTCCAGCCAGCTGATGCATCCAGGAAGAAGGAAGCCATTGGGTTGTCATTCCCTTTCCTCTCCTGGGGCCCTAGAGTTGGCCTGGCCTCCCGTTCTCAACATTTTGCTCAGAATCGGACAAATGAAATGCTGGATCAACTTAAGGCTCCAGTGACCTGTACGTGGTAAGTGTTAGTTAATGGACGTAAAATAAGCGGTGTGAATAAGTGTGAAGTAATGAGGAGAAAGGTCAGCAGCCAGAGGAAACCTGCAGCCATGGAGAAAAAGCAAGCCACGACAGCCTCATCCTGTCCACTTTACAGAGCCCAATGATGGCTTTTCCTCATCCTCATCCAGCCCAAACCCACCAGAGAGGTCACACAGTGATTTGCTGAGCCTCCCAGGGCTCCTACGCCATGGGAGGGAGTCGCTATTTATCTTTGTTACTGCTGCAAGTGTCCAAGAGAAAACAGCTTCAAAGAGCCAGCCTGTTGGGATAACCTATCGATTTGTGTCAGGGCTCTCCCAATCCCTGTGTTATTGTTGTTCAAGACAGGGTCAGGGGAGGTCAGAAATCACTCTCTCCACTGGAGGCAACAGAGTGAGGGATTCTAGGAAGAATTCTAAATTCTGTGTGGGCTTGGGAAGTAATGGAGGACCACACTGTTCCGATGTCCAATTAGAGACTGGGGAATGGATGAGGCTCAAAATGAAGCCTATGATACATCAGTTTAGGAAGAAAAAAATGAAGAAAGCGAGAATGGATTTTGACTGATCATCAAGAGTCAGGGTAAATTTTAGAAGAGTTTGGAAGTTAACTTTTCCATCCTGGCCAAATCAGTTGGCTCTATATGTTTAAGTATTTGCCAACTGCCCTATAATTGATGGCAGAGTTGACACTTCAAAGGTTTTCATTGTTGTTTGAGACATTGTCTCACTATGTAGCCCTGGCTGGCCTAAAATTTGCTGTGTAGACCAGGCTATCCTCAAACTTACAGAACTCCATTTGCCTCTGCATTTCAAGTGCTGGGATTAAATGCACTCATCACAGTGCCTAAAAATAATTTAATTATCTGGAGAGAGGCCAAGCACATGAAATGGCACACATGTAGACATCAGAGGTCAGCTTGGGAGAATCAGCGCTCTCCTAGCATCATGAGCTCCCATGGATTGATCTGGGGTTCTCAGGCTTAGCAGACCCTTTTCACACTGAGCCATTTCAATGGTGATAGTTTTTCTTATTTATGAATAGCAGATCACTTTCCAGAAAGTTCATCTACAGCAGACTTTGGCACATTTCAACCACATCCATCCACTGCTGTTTTTAATCAATCAAGCTTTGCTGAAGCACACTGGTGTCCATTTACCAATGTGCTTGGCCACTGCTATTTTACTACAATGACAGTAGAGTGTGGTAATAAAGATGGTTTGGACTGGATGTATACAGCTTCAGATGTATACAATCTGGTTTGTTACTGAAAACAGTTGCTCACCATGTCCTACAAAACTTTAATTTTATTTATTTATTTATTTATTTGCCCTGGTGCTTTGCCTGGAACTGGAACTACAGATAGTTGTTAGCTGCCATGTGGGTGCTGGGAATCGAACCCGGGTCCTCTGGAAGAGCAGACGGTGCTCTTAACCGCTGAGCCATCTCTCCAGCCCTCAAAACTTTAATTTTTATATCACTATTCTAAGAAAAAAATTATTACAAGAGCTAATAACCTGCTCAGGATCAGATTCAAAGAAGATGATGAGATCTGAATACAGTCTGACAATGTAAAAATAAATAAATTTCCAAGATGATGCTATTTCCAAAGGAGTCATTTTGGTCACACTTAGTCTTAAGCCTCTATACAAATCAAGCCTCCACCTTCAAGTCAGATTCGATCTGAGCACTGTTCAAATCTGTTTCACTAAAATAATTATCCAGTTAAGTCTTTTTTTTAAGAAATTATATTTTATGTGTATGAGTGTTTAGTCTGCATGTAAATCTGTGTACCACGTGTGTGCCTGGTGCTCATAGAAGCCAGAAGAAAGAGTCAGAGCCCCTGGGACTAGAGTTACAGATAACTGTGAACCACTATGTGGATGCTTGGAATCAAACCCAGGTCCTCTGGAAAAGCAGCCAGTGCTCTTAACCAACCACAGAGCCATTGTTCTAACCTGGTTAAGTAGTCAGTGGTTTGTTTTTATGGTTTGTTTGTTGGTTTGTGTTTTGTTTAAGTTTCTGTGAAACCCTGGCTGGCTGGAACTCTTTATTTTGTCCAGGCTGACCTCCAATTCATAGAGATCCTTCTACCTCTGACTCCCAAGTGCTGGGATTAAAGGTGTGCACCACCATGCCTGGCCATTTAAGTAGTTTTTGAAGTCGAGTTGAGATATCATCCCTACATTTAGAAATCTTTTGAGTCTACTGAGACTTCAGGTTCAAGTTATTTGTCACAGAGTTAACTTGACTTCATCTTGACCAAGCAAGCCCTACCAATCAGCTGGGGGAGCCAATATGAATCTCCCCTACAGAATGATAAGTAGAAGCATGTGTCGTGGTTTGATTGTGAAACGCCCCCAACCTGAACTCGCAGGCTTGCAAGTCCCATCCACATTTGGCGTTGCTGATTTGGAAGTTAGGAAAGCTTTGGGACTTGGGACATAAGTTTACCTGGAAACTATAGGCCACTAGTGGTGACCTAGCTTTTCTTCCTGATCTTTCAAGACACGGGAAGCATTACTCCTCCTTCCTGAGACCGCAGACCTGACCCATCAGTCCTCCTCACCATGATGGTCCCCAACATTCATGACTTCAAAACTTAACGGCCAAATTTACATCTTGGATAATATTAGGAGAGCTTTGAGAAGTAATTAGGATTAGATACGCTGTGTTTGTGGGTGTCCCATAATTGGGGGGTCCCATAACAAAACTGGTAGCTGTGCCAGCGGAGGAGGGAATTGAAGTAAGTTTGCCCTGCCTTTCCTTACGACAGCCCCCCCCACACACACACACATCAGGCAGAGGACACTGAACAGGTAGATGCTGCAGCAGGCGCCAGCCTGCAGAATCCTGTGACTAAAGCCTCTAGTCTTGGAGTTACTTGGTCTCCAGTATTTGTTATGACCACAGAAAAAGTCATCAGGTTAGGGATGAAACTCAAGTGTCCTATGTCCTCTTTCTTTCTGGCTTTCTTTCTCAGTGACAGAGTTCTCCAAGACACCGGGTAGGGCTGACACAGTATGTTGGTGGATCAGGAAGTGTAGGAAGGTGGGAATTCCTGACATACTGAGAAGGTGGTGCTTTCCATACAGTCTCTGGTTCCCTCCATAAAACAGGAGGGAAATTCACCATGGTCGGAATAAAAAAGAGATGGGCTGTTTCTGGATCCTCAGCTGAAACGGTAAGTGAATGGGGGGTGGTGGACCCATACAAAGGGATCAGAAGTGCACACCACCACGTTAGCATCTCAACAGAGATTAGGATAGTTAGGGAGATGCTTCCCACAAGTGTGAATGTTGAATAGTTTCAAGTTCCTGAGGGCTCATGTAAGACCCTGTTTCCTGAAACCTGGTGGCTCTGTGACTTTGAAACCTGTGTTACAGGTGGGCTGACAGGAACCTGAGCCTTGAGGAGATAGTTTATAGAAACTCAGGAGAGCACTCAAGAAATAAAGAACAGCTGCATTAATTTGTTGGAGAATGTGGGACAAAATCCACCCAAACAACTCTACCAATCCTAATTCTCAAATAAGGCAATTTCAGGAACAGGGTGGTTCAGTCAACCTGAGAACCTTAGAAGCCTTCATGAGTTTTGTCTGCCTTTGGAATAGGATACCCTAGGTAAAACCAGTTCTTTCAAAGGTCCAGATTTGACCCAGATGTCTAGGTCTTTTCTTCTCACTATTTAATCCTGTCCCTTTGGTGACTCTGGAATTCAGCTTTCCACCCATCCTCTGAGCAGCAGGCCCGGTGGCATAACCTGACCATGGCCATCCTTTCAGCTGACCTGCATGGGCGCTGCAGAGTGAACCACCCTGTCACTGTGGAGACTCCATGAAAGCTTGGTTACAGTGACAGATACTAGAAGAGCCTAAACACAGACAAAGCCCAAAAACTGATAAACACACAGAGATCAAAGTGCAAAACCACCGTCGCAGAAATAACCTCAATTTACTTTGTTTCTGCAAACTTCTGACCTCACTACTGAAGGAGACAGAGGTTGGGGGGAGGCAAGTAAACAATAGTAATGATGGAAAATGATGTGTCTTTAACATCAGCCCTGGTCTTGTTCCTCTTGGGGCAGCCCTTCTGTGGGTGGTTGGGTACCCAGGGAGCAGAGCCGGTCTCAGGTAAGGCGCCTCAGGAGTTAAGCTGGTATTTATTTACAGGTTAAGGAGGCAAGCTCTAGAGAGAAGGTGGGGTTGGGGCTATGCTGAGCACAGCTAGCAAGCGGCTTTCTCAGGCAGCATTCTGGGCGATTACTCCAGAGCACCCAGCCATACCAAAATCAATAAACAATTTCAGCGCAGCCCAGGAAACTTTGCCACACTTAATAAAAGTCTCCAGCTGCGGTTATGGCTTCATTTCACCTTAACGTCTTCTTTAACTGTCCCTTCTTTTCAAGATCAATTAGAGGAACATGCAAAGGGAATAAAGAAATACACATGCACTTGCCGGGGCACATGGGCCAACAAATGCCCCCTAAACAAACAAGGTCAAAACTAGTTACCTGTATAGCGCCTCCCCCCCTCCTAATTCATGACTCCACTCTGAATGGACCAATGAGGAGTAAGTCTGGGGAGAGGGCTGCAGGACAGGAACTGAGCATTAGGGGGAAGGACCAAAAAGAGGCAAGGGTGGAGGGTGGCCTCAGTTCCTAGATGTACATAAGGAATTCTGGTGTGAAATGCACCCTTATTTTCTTCCTGTGTTTCCTGGTGGCCTCTTCCTGTCTGCAAACCACATATATTTAAGAAAGAATAAATAAAGAAAGACAGAAGGGGGGCTGGAGAGATGGCTCAGCGGTTAAGAGCACCGTCTGCTCTTCCAGAGGATCCGGGTTCGATTCCCAGCACCCACATGGCAGCTAACAACTGTCTGTAGTTCCAGTTCCAGGCAAACACCAAGGCAAATAAATAAAGTTTTAAAAAAAAAAAAAAAGAAAGACAGAAGGCTGAAGAGATAACTCATTTGGTAAAGTACTTGCTATACAAGCCTGGGGATCTGAGTTTGAATCCCAAGCACCCATGTAAAAACCTAGTATGGCAGCGTGTGCCTGTGATCCCAGTGCCAGGGAGGTGGGGATAAGAACATCATCCCTAGGACTTGCTGGCCAGTAAGTCTAACCAGTCAATGAGATCCAGACTTAGAAGGGGGAGGGGACACCCAGTCTGAAAAAATTAAATAGGAAGAGGTTGAGGAAGACATAAAACATTGACCTATGGCCACCATACACATGTGCACACATTTGAACAAACATGCATGTATAGAACCTATGCTGCACACAAAAAAAGAAAAAAGAAAAAAGGGAAATGTATAAAAGTTGATGTTAGAGTCTTCATGAGGGATGCTGGGCGGGTCCTCAATCCATGGGCAGCCTGGATGGTGTGTATTGCTGGGTGATTCGAGTGTTTACTTATCACCTACCATAATGTTGGTTCTAGAACTGAGACAAGCACTTGCCAGGCACTTGTCAACCCTGTTAGGATGCAACAAAACTAAGAAAAAAACCTGCTGAATTTTCTCAAAATGGTGTGAGCTATATCCTATACATTTGCAAGTCCGTGTCTCTGCAGGGCTAAACCATTTGTCCCATTGTTGAAAACTATCAGGCTCTGTGAAATGAACTGCTCACCATGCAGGACGTCAATATCACTAACTAATTCATCATCTCCCTGGCCTCTCCCTGTGCATGGGTAGGAAAACCCATCTACAAAGAGGAGAAAGAGGAAGACTTCCCATGAAAACACTTCACAGAAACACAAGGCAGGGATGGAGAGCACTCTGGGTGAGCATGAGAATGGTGATCTGGTCTCCATCCTTCCTATTTTTCCTTCCAAAGAAGCATCTCAGAACCAAAAGCTCCAAGAGAGTATCAAGCAGGCATGTTCCTTATGAGAAAAAGATTCTTATTCAGTAGCATACATAGGCTGTCCTTAAACTCACAGCAATCCTCCTGCCTCTGCCCCTCCATAGCACTAAGACCACAGGGCTATGTCACCATGTTTATCTTCCTTCATTGTTTTGTTTTTGCTTTTTTTGAGACATGATATCTTATCTTTATGGGGACAGTTTGATAATCTGATGCATGTGATGATCAAATCAGGAAAATGGGCGCTTCCTCTTCCCCATCATTAATCATATTTATATGTTGAGAATGTTTTTGAAGCTCTAGTAAATATATCATAGATGGTCAAGTGGCTATCCATCCTGCTGTGCTGTAGGAAGCCAGGGCTCGCTGCCCTCTAGCTGGGCTTGGCTGCCTCTTACCCTGCTCTCTCTGTACATGCCCAGGTCACTGCCCTCCACCCCTTGCCTAACTGATGCTGCCCCTTCTCTAGACTTAAAAAAGCTTTGCCATTGCACAAGTGAGATGTGTACATGGAGGAAGTAACCGCTTGCTGAAGACCCAGAGTCCCAGCATCCTCTCTGCCTCAGATCCACAATTCTGCTTCAGCTTGCCCAGGGCTGGACTCTATTGTTATAGCGGTCCTATGTAATGTACTTCTCCATGTCTACCTCTGGATCCTCTCTCGCGCTCCCCACTTGCCTTCCCAGTCACCTGGGGTACCATTCAGTGTTCAATCCAGTTTCAGAAGAATTCAAGGCATCTGGGAGGAAGAAGACCTGAAGGCAGTAATTATAGCAAAATCTGCCCTTTCCTCCCCCACCAGCTTAGAAAGGGGCTTTGTTTAAAAATCCTGTTCATAAGGCGTAGAAGAATAGGGCACCTGTTGATGTTCATGCCATCACAACAGGCTTGAGTTTAAAGAAAAAATTAGTTTGTTGAGACAGTGTTTAACAAGAACAAGAATAAAGGCACACCAACAGCAACTAGGCAAGCTCCCTAAGTGAGTTTTGTTCCAAGACCAAACCCAGTACGTCAACAAGCCACTTACACAGATGCTCAGGCTCCAGACAGGTCCTGGGGTCCCTGTGGCCCTCTATTGCCACACCTCCTAGGTGTGACAGGTTCATGACACCTAGCTAGCACATTAGGTAGGCAATCCCAGCCCTATTGGGAGCTTACACAGACGAAGCCACAGGCCTGCCTGCCTTTCTAAAACTGTCAATAAACATGTTTGTAAAAATATTCCACAAAATGGAGACAGAACCACAGGATCCGGTGGAAAAAGACAGCTACAAAGGTGTGTGTTCCTGCGCCTTCCTCATGCCTCCATCCTGGTTAATATTTTCATGGCGAGCACAGAGGGAGAAGCTCATGGCTAATTTTGTCTTTTGATAGCCAGCAGGAGCTCAGGATGTACAGCCGTCTTTGTAAGCAACCTTCACCAGCTGTGAAACACTCGCTTAGAAAAAATATCAAGTGGGAATCTGGTTAGTGTAACGCTTAGCAAATGAGGACTAAGAAAGGCCACGTGGAGATTAATGCGGACTATCTTAGGAGCCTGGAAATAAAAGGCAAGTGGCCACGTGGGGGTCAAAAGGCCTCCTTCACTTTGGGAAACGCTTAAGACTTGTAGGATCATACACCATCAAGTGGCAATTCAAAAGCTATCATTCACCAAATCCACAAGTGACAAGATCTACTCTTTGTAAGCCGCCTCATCTCCCTACGGCTCTGAACATCATGTGGAGCTTTGAAATATATATTTGGAGTGGAGTGACCTGACTAGAAACTGACTTCAGTTATAAATCAAACTCCTAGCTTGCTGATTACTTTTTCCCACTCAATTTTGCTAATATGTACTAATATGCAAAGCAGTAGCCTTTGTTGCCACATTTTCATAAGTGCAGATGGCTCCCTTTCATATTTCCACCCTCTCCCATCCCCACCTTTCTTTCTGCTGGTCCCTCTCTTCGCTGAAACGGCACCCCTACCTTTGCATTGCTTTCGTTTTCCTTTCTATTTAAAAATCTAGATTACTCCTGAAAGAAAATGGGACTGCTCAAATGTCTACTTCTGGCTTATTTTGCTTATCAGGATGATCTCGGGGCCCATCTGTTTTCCTGGAAATGACACAATTTTGTCCTTCTTTATGGCAGAATGAAAGTCTGCTGTATTAATACATTTCACTTTCTTTGTCTACTCAGCCATCAGTGGGTAGTGGGCTGTTCCCTCCTGGCTCTTGTGAATAGTGCTTCAGTTAACATGGCTGTTGCCACGTCTCCAGCTTAGATTCCTTTGAGTGGCATAGCTGGGTCATAGAGTAGTGCTATTTCTGGGTTTTTGAGGAAACTCTGTATTGTAATTGCAGTGCCTCCCTGACCTAAAGGTGTGACCTCTGGGCCAGAGCAGGTTTGGGGTTCACCCATGACCCTTGAAGCTGTAGCCTTAGGGTGTGGCCAGGAATAGCATAAAGATCAAGGTCTGGAACACAGCACTCTCTCTGCTTCCCCACTGCCTAAAAAAAAATCCATTCCATCTGGATGCATGGATCATCCTAGCATTTCCTACATTTTATGTCGTAAGTTGCTTTAAATAAATATTGACATAATAATCCATTTCCCTGTGATTATTGATCAGGCTACAAAATTCCATTCTGATTTCCATAATAACTAAACTAATTTCAAGCATTACCAAAAATACTTTATAAGCTTTCCTTTTTGTTGTAGAATATAATTTTAAGGAGTGTTACTTTGTTTATGTTGCATTTGTTTAGCTCTGTGAAGCTGTGTTATTTTGCCTGTCTAAAACACCTGATGGTCTAATAAAAACTGAACAGCCAAGAGCAAGGCAGGAGAAAGGATAGGCAGGGATAGTAGGCAGAAAGAATAAACAGAAGGAGAAATCTGGGAGGAGAAGGAGGAAGAGGAGGAGGAGGAGGAAGAAGAAGAAAGAAGAAGAAGAAGAAGAAGAAGAAGAAGAAGAAGAAGAAGAAGAAGAAGAAGAAGCCACTAGAGAAGGAGGAAAACTCCAGAGGCGAGCCACTCAGCTACAGAGCAAGAAACAAAGAAAGATATACAGGAATAGGAAAGCCCAGAGGCAAAAAAAGTGGATGGAATAATTTAAAGTTAAGAAAAGCTGGCTAGAAACAAGCCAAGCTAAGACCAGGCTTTTATAACTAATAATAAGCCTCCTTGTGTGATTTATTTGGAAGCTGGGTAGCAGGCCCCAAAAAAGAATAAAGAGCAAAAATAAATAACAACATCTTTTCTGCACATCCTTTTCCCACACATGCTATTTTTCTTCTTTAGGTGATTACCTGCAAACTGCACATAAGCCACATAAAGTGAACACAAGTCTTGCTGTAAGGCAAAGATAACTAGAAAGACACAATTACTGACCTGGTGTCTCTTGACAAAGGCCACCTCTAATACTTCCCATCACCACTACTGTGACATACATAGTAACTGGTCACCCCAGTCTCATCTCAACCAAATGCACTCATCTACAAATATGACATGTTGGGAACATCTATGGTTAGCATTCCATTCTGTGATCATTTATCCAGGTTGGACCCTTGAACTCATCCTATATATCCCAGGTCCTTCAGGAAGATTTAAACAAATCTGCACAAATAGACTGTGTCTAGGTTAAGGTTACTATTGTTTCAATGGGCTGGACCCTCCTACATTAATCACTAATTAAGAAAATGCCCTACAGCCAGATGGAGGTGGCCCTCACTGAGGAGGCAGAGGCAAGTGGATCTCTGTGAGTTCAAGGCCAGCCTGGTCTACAGAGGTAGTTTTAGGACAGCCAGGGCTACACAGAGAAACCCTATCTCAATAAAACAAAAAACAAAACAAACAAAGAAGAAAATGCCCTACAAGCTTGCCCACAGCAGAACCTTATAGAAGCATTTTTTTTTTTCAATTGTGGCTCCCTTCTCTCCGATGACTCTAGCTTGTATTAGGCTGACATAAAATTAGCCAATATAACTAATGACTTTCCAGCTTGACACACAGAGACCTCACTGTTAAGCCACAGCCCTTCTTGTTCATCCTTAAGATCACATAGTAATAAAGACATCATAACATTTTACAAACTTAAAAGACACCACAGCCTTTAAAAACTCAAACACTTAAATTATTCTCACTAAAATATCTGAAGTCTTTTAAAATCTAATGTCTCTCAACTATGGGCTAAAGTAAGTTAAATACTTTCTTCAAGATGGAAGAATCAGGGTATAGCAACAGTCAACGCAAAGCAAACCAAACTCCAACAGTGTAAATCACTCAATGTCCAATGTCTAGGATCTACTCACAATCTTCTGGGTTCCTCCAAAGGGTGTGGGTCATTTCTCGAACTCCATTCTCTACAGCACACACAGCTTGTCTAAGATCAGGCTGGCTCCATTCCATGGCTGCTACTGTTCTTGGTGGTCATCCCATGGTACTGGCTTCTCCAAATTGCTGGATCTTTGCACAACTGGGCTGTCACCAACAGCCTCTCTTTATGGTGCCAAGCCACAACTTCTTTCCATGACCACTTCCGTCCTTCAACTGCCACTGAGGCTATGTCTTCACCAATGGCCTCTCCAGGGCTCTCACAGTGCCAAGACTCAGCTGTTCTCCATGATCCCCTCATGTCTTCAAAACCAGCACCACCTGGGCGACTCTTAGACTACCAAATTCAGTTGCCACCAAAAGGTACAGCGTTAACCGACTCTGGAACACAGCTTGTATGTGTTGACTCCCAGAAGATTTTACCATAATGATACTGGTCTCTTCTTAATCACTGCTAATTTCTCGATTCCAGCTGACCAGCATCAATTGTCCCAGTAACATAAAGGTCTCCCTTCAATAGTGCTGGACTCTTGTTAATTATGGCTGATTGTTCATCCCCACCTGACCAGAACCACAGATTCTTAATTCAAACCATACAACAGCCCTAGAAGAGTCTTTTTTAAAAAATTTACTTACCTTGGTATTTGCCTGGACCTGGGAACTGGAACTACAGATAGTTGTGAGCTGCAATGTGGGTGCTGGGAATTGAACCCTGGTCCATCTGGAAGAACAGTCAGTGCTCTTAACCACTGAGCCATCTCTCCAGCCCCTGGTAGAGTCTTTAAATGACTCTTGATCTTCCCTGTAGAACTTCACAAGCCAGGCCTCTATCGTTTGCACTTCTCTCAATATTCTTGTCTTCTAAGATCCCACAGGATAACTCACCAAGGTTTGAAGACTCGATGGCTTTCCTAGCCCAAAATTCCAAAGTCTTTCTACAATGTTCCCCCAAACATGTGATCATGTCTGTCACAGCAATACTCCACACTCCCTGTATCAATTTCTGTCTTAGGGTTACTATGTGATGAAGCACCATGACCAAAAGCAAGTTGAGGAGGAAAGGGTTTATTTGGCTTGTACTTCCCCGTGATAGTCCATCCCTGAAGGAAGTCAGGACAGGAACTCAAAAAGGGCAAGAATCTGGAGGCAGGAACTGATGCAAAGGCTTGTTCTTCATGGCTTGCTCAGCCTGACTTCTTAGAACCCAAGACCACCAGCCCAGGGGTGAGACCACATCCAATGGACTGGGCCCTCCCCCACCAGTCAATCACTAATTAAGAAAATGCCCTACAGGCTCGCCTACAGCCTGATCTTATGGAGGCATTTCCTCAGTTGAGGCTCCCTCCTCTCAGATGACTCAGCTCGTTAACTATCCAGCACTGACCTCTACTATGTCAGTGGAGAGAACTTGCTGTGTCCACTGGTGAATTAAGCTGGGCCTTAATTTGTTGGGCACGAAATAGCATCCATCCATCCTTGGATCTTAAGAGCAGAGGATGGGGAATTATGAGGGCATTATCTCTTCTTTCTGTTATGATTAATGACTTTGTACTAGTGATGTCCTTAAACAGTGGTTCTCAACCTGTGGGTCAAGAGCCCTTTGGAAATAATAATAAAAAAAAAACCTTTCACAGGGGTCACATGTCAGATATCCTGCATATCATGTGTTTACATTATGGTTCATAACAGTAGCAATATTACAGTTATGAAATAGCAATGAAAATGATTTTATGATGGGCTCACCACAACATGAGGAACTGTACTGAAAGGTCACACACAGCATTAGGACAGTTGAGAACCTAGACGGCTCTGAAGGATGGGAGAATAACACGTACATTGTAAGCTTTCACACCTAAATTCCCAGCAGTCACTGGGACTATGTCTAGGCCAGGGTCTGTTAAGCCATCTAGCACCTGTGCAAGCTCTTGGCCGTGGTAGAGCACCCACTGAATTGTCTTGCACACATTCAGAGTTCCCATTCCTTTGGAATAGGATACTTTATTGTCAGTATTCCATTGGTCTCAGTGCTGTGTGGGTCGTTTTGCATACTCAAGAATTATTATTTCCTCTTCAAATGAGCCTTTTGTGGTAGCTCAACTTCATATGCGTTGTTACAAATCTTACAGTGTTTTCTGATGCAGCTGTACATTTCTATTTGAAGTTCTGTTTTTGCAAACACCTGAGTTAAAGAACTATGTTTGACATTGAACTGGCAGCCATCCACACCCTTCACGATGAGAAACACATTCATGGGCTCATTCTCCCAGTCCCATGCAATTTCCCTGAGATCCAAGATTGCAAGCACTGGTGGCTGAATGGAACCCGTGGTGCAGGGCTGTAATCTCAGTGGAGGAAGGCAGAGGCAAGAGGATCAGAAATTCAAGGTCAGCCTGCAGGAATAGTGAGTTTAAGAGAATCCCGAACTATGTGGTAAGCCTGTCCTTCAAAAAGGAAAAGGAAAAAGAAGCTAGGGACATATAGATTGTTAGCTGAAGCTATGGATTCTGGGCTTTACCATGAACATGAGGGTCCTGAATATTGTAATAGGTTTCTGGGCTGGACTTTCTGGTCTAGCCCTGAGGTTCTGACTTGCAGACTTGCAGTCTCACAGAAGCACACACAGTCCCACAGAATCACACAGACACATTATGTTTACACTGATTGACCTGGGGCTCAACTTGCTATCTCTTTACCCTTAAACTAAATCATGATTCCTATCTTGTTCGGCCACGTGGCTTGGTACCCTTCCTTAGAGCAGCATTTCAGCTTCTTTCCTCTACATCTCCTGGCATCTCTGCAGGCGTCTGTGCTCTGCTCTGAGATACTCCCAGAGTTTATGGTAGTCCTGGTAGCTCTACCCACACTTCCTGTCTGCCTTTGGTCAATCAGCATTTTTATTAAACCAGTAGGTGGGACAATTATTTAAAATGGAACAGAATACAATCCTACTACAGAACATTATTGGTTTAATATCAGAGATTTATCAACTGTGAGAAATGAAATATTTCCGAGCAGCATTAAATTTTTCCCATGAGTCCAATCAAGAGCAAAGCAAACAGTATATATTTTAGCATCCTTGTGGGATTAAAAAATTGCTCAACACCATACTATTTTCTTTTATAAAAATTCTAGAGATTGATCCTGGTTTTGTGAGATGGTTCATAGACAATCTGTGTTAATATCACACTGTGGCCTAAGTTCTTTCTAAAGGTTGAATGAGGAAGGAACATGCAGGAAAAGGTGGTTTGTTGAAAACAAAAATAATTCTAAGAAAATCAATACTGTATCTGAGACCTTGGCCTGGCAGCTTTTACTAGACAGTTCTCCTACCAAAGATCTTATTCTCTGCTCCAAATAGCCTGATGGGGCATCATCCCCCAGCCCAATGCTGCAGCAGAAAGGCCTCCTGTTCTGCCTGCTCATAGCTTGTCAAATAAGTCAGTAAACTGTAGCAGCTTCCAGAACTCAAACTAAAAGCAACTGAAATATTCTTGGAGACGAATCCATGGATGAACTAAATCTCAGATGTCAGATGGGAATAGGTGTCCTTGGCCACTCTCAGATTTTTTGTTGTTGTTCTTGTTTTTTGAGACAGGGTTTCTCTGTGTAGCCCTAGCTGTCCTGGAACTCCCTCTGTAGACCAGGATGGCCTCGAACTCAGAGATCCACCTGCCTCTGCCTCCTCAGTGATAGGATTAAAGGCGTGTGCCACCACATCTGGCCATTCTCATATTCTTTGAGACCATGACATTGTTGGCTTGCTAAGATTTGCTTGATATTTTATTATGTTAGATATTCTATATATTGTATGTCACATATAGTTTGTACACACACAAAATATATGTATGTACACATACATATTTGTGCATGCATTTATATATGCATACCCATAACCCACTGCACTGATGGTGTTATGAATATCTGTTGTGTATATATTTTGTGTGAAGTAAGTTCTTTGAGTGAAAAGGGACAGGAGAGTGTGTAAGGACACAAGGAGAAATAAAAGGCATCTGAAAAAATCATTTGAGAACATAGATAATGAGTGTGAACATGTGCCTACTGTATATCTTATCAACCCATCTCCAAGTGTGTACATACACACTTACCAAGAGAATGTGTTTGCTCATTCCAACACTACCTATAATAGTTTCAAACTGCAATAGTCTGTCAATAGACTATCTATAACAAGTGTGGTCTATTTGTGCAATATTTCAAGTCCACAATATGAAGAAATTACTGACACATACAGCAAACTGTATAAATCTCTCAGATGTAATAATGAGCAAAACAACCAGGTCAAAAAGCATGTATGTTGAGGGTCTACTTCAATGGAACACAGCTCACTCTGACTCATGTTCTTAGAAGCAGAATAATAAGACTGTGTGTGTGTGTGTGTGTGTTTGTATGTGTAATTAAAGCAGAGGTAGAAGAAATTCCTTTTTATATAGAACCTTAAACCTTGGTTGATTTAGTTTTCTGTCCCAGTCCCCCCAGATCCCTGAGGGATGAGATTCTCTGCCCTGTCCTTTCTCTCCCCTCCTCTCCACTTCCACCCCCTTCTCCCTCTGCCCCCCATCCTTTATCTTTCAAGGAGTCAGACCTAGGACCATGCCAAGCTAGGCAAAGGTTCTTCCACAGAGTTGCAGCCTCATCAGAAGTTCTATCTTGAGTGCTGGAGAGATGGCTCAGAGGTTAAGAGCACTGGCAGCTCTTCCAGAGGTCCTGAGTTCAATTCCCAGCAACCACATGGTGGCTCACAACCAGCTGTAATGAGATCTAGTGCCCTCTTCTGGCCTTCAGACATGCACGCAAACAGAACACTGTATACATATTAAATAAACTGAAAAGAAGGAGGAAGAAGAGGAAGAAGAGGAGAAGAGTTTTCCTCAAATGGGACAAAGTCCCACCCGTAGCCAAGAAGGTATTCGCTCCTACTGGGAGAAGGAAAAGTCAAGTTAAAAAAAAAAGTTCTGTCTTGACCTGAATACTGCTTACATAAGTTAGGTACGGTTGATAATGTGTGAACCAGACCATACGTGTTGTGTTCTGTATCTGTCCTATTTAGGACATTTCCATCAGTAAGTAGCAACAAAGCTCTTCAACCGACTCTAGACTATTGAAAACAAGAATTCAAATACCATGAAGCCCAGAGGCAGGGAGTAACAGTACTGGCTAATTTATGTTCTGACAAAAGTCATACAGGCTGGATGTAGTAGCACACACCCTTAATCCCAAATCAGAGACAGACAAAGGCAGGCAGATCTCTGAGTTAGAGGTCAGCCCGGTCTGCACAGTGAGTTCCGAGCCCCACACAAAACCAGACAAACAATGGTCCTGTGGTTCCCTGCATTCTTCCTCTTCTGCCCTTCCATCCATTCTTGGACTACTCTCTTTATATTATTAACACAGCAATCATGATTCTAGAAATGAAATCCACATTTTCAATTTGCCTGGAGTCCCAGTGAGCCATGACCACAGAAATGAGCAGATGCCATTAGGGCAGAGGAAGAGGTGGATGCTGATAGCACATCGGAAACCTGGATACGTATGGATGTCTGGTTGAAACTCAGATAATTTCAGGGAGACAGTAGCTTTGGCTGTGGACCAAGAAGACGCAGGAAAATTGAAAAGGCCGGACCTGGGAGCTGGTGAGAATATGAAGGCTGAGCGAACAGAGCACACACTCCAACGCACTCTGTTTAGGGAAACTGAGGAGCTGACAAAAACTGTGGGCTTAGCGATGTTTCTTGGAGGGAACGTCGTCACACATGATCAAAGTCTTGGCAGTGATGGTACCAAAGTATGTCCAATTCTAAGTGTCGTCTATTAACATGTAGCCAATTATTCTCAACTTTGTGCCTTCCAAAAAAGAATTTATAACTCATGGTTTCTATGAGTCAAGAGTTTTAGAATGGTTTTCCAGGGCTGTTCTGGCTCATGGTCCATTTGATGTTGGAATTGTGGTGTTTCCTTGGATTGAGTCATTTAAAGGTATAACCAATAGCTCACCGGAAGTAACTCGTTCATAGAGCTGTTCAAAGGAAGCATCCCACACTGCATGCTTCTCCATAGCTGAATTTGCACCTCATAGGGTAGAAAGACCACAGGATGTGGGGAAAGGAGACTGCCAGCACCCTCTCAGGACTCCACTTCAGATGTGATCAAGAACTGCGCAAAGTCTAGGCTGGAGACATAGATAGCTCCAAGGAGCCAAATTTAATTTCCAGAATCTACAAAGGGCAGCTCCCAATAGCCTGTAATTCCAGATTTATATGCCGTTCTAACCACACACACACACACACACACACACACACACGCACACGCACACGCACACGCACACGCACACGCACACGCACACGCACACGCACATGCACACACGCACACACGCACCTGAGTATGTATTCTCAAGGATGCATGATTTTTTTTTTTAAATTGGGCAAAATAAGATTTCTACAATATTCTGCTCACTATAACCAATTGTAAAGTACAGCCTACAATTATGGGAGTCAGTGATTGTGTTTGCTTCCTCCAGAAAATTCCAAAGCAAATTAGCAACTGGACATCAGTCAGCTTTTGGTGTAAGAGACTCATGTTCTCTGCCTTTATTTCTCTGCATGGCTCTCCTCTCTCGCCTCTAACTTTGCTGTACTGTGTCAGATGGACAAGGATCTGTGTCAAAGAGGGAAGCAAGAAAGGCCCCTTGCTCTCCTGAGTGGAGAGGCAGAGCTTCTGCAGGTCCAAGGGTCCCCCAGGAAGTCTCCTGATGTTGTGGGCGTGGCAGCCAGGTTTGGCCACTTACACAGAAAGCGGGGGAGAGCCGTTACTCGTTGCAAAAAAGCTCTTTGCACAGGTGACTGCCTGGAGTTGAGATCAAAAGGAAGTTGAGAGAAAAAAACCCCTGCGGTCTAGCATCTGCTGTCTTGGGAAATGGTCACCTTTGAAGGCCTTGTTTTGAGACTAGTCAGGACCCACAGGGTATCAGAAAGCCTGTCACACACAGCATCACAGACCCAAACTCCTGTCCTCACTGGTTTCATGCCCTCGCCTTGGCTCTAGCTCACCCTGCTTCTGTCTTGCTCAGAATCCTGGGCAAGATGAGTCAATAGCAAGAAAGGAAAAGCTCCCAGGAGTAACTGCTTCAGTTTATTGCAAACCCCAACAACATGCACATTTGACTTCCTGTCTACCTAGCATGGAACAGGGTGGACTGTAACATCCTCCAGGTCCTACAGTGAGTGGCCCCATTTCACTGGGGTGGGGGCAGTCTAACTGCAGAGGAATGGGAGAGCAGCCACAGAGCATGGCTGCCGGCAGCAGGGTGCTCCTCTAGCCAGCGGCATCTTCCTATGAGGGCTCTGTCAGAACCACAAGGCCAACCTCGACCAGTCATTCTGGAGCCTCGTCACATCTTTAATGACTCTTCTCCACTGACCCCGGAGAGCATGGCAGATGATGGGACTTCATGGAACATGTCCTAGAGCTGTGATGGGAACCTGTCTCATCACACACACACACACACACACACACACACACACACACACACACACACACACAGAGTCCTTAATTACTCAGCTGCAGTCTTACTACCACTCTTTCCTTCCTTCTCATATAATAAAAAATGAGAACAGATTAAAGGGTATTTTCTGGTCATTGTTTTCAAACGCTCAGGTGGGGGTAGAAGCAGTGGCGGGAGAAGACTAGAAATAGAACAGAGGTCTCTCTGTGGGAGCCCTGGACCATGAAAAATGGAGGGAACAGCCCTGCAAGTGGAAAGAAAGGAAGCTTCCTGGGTTTCCTGATCACGAGGTGACCGCACAGGGTCAGCCCATGGATAGATGTTTCGCTTCAAAAGCTTCGTGGGAGCAATTTACAGTCATTCAGAAATCAGATTGGGGAAGCTGCATGTGGGGAAGCAGAGACACCACACCAAAGGCGGACACATCACAGGGTGGAGGAGTTGCAGACAGATGCCCAGTATCACCGGTCCAGTGTTGCCTAGTGTCTGAAAAGAGATTGCCAACTCTATTGAGCAGATAGGTGTACACTAGTGTAGGCTCTCAGGATGCCGTCTGCCCTGCCAGAACTTCATCCAAGGGTCCAGAGAGTTCCTGACAAGGAGCTGGTTATTGAAGAAAAACAGAGAAGCAAGTGCTGGGTGTACCACTGTCAGCCAGGCAGGAAGGGAGCTGGCCACATTGGTCAGTGATGATGTAGCTCACTAGACCACAGGGCAATGTGGTAGGGACTTTAACTTTCTATTCAATGGCTAGAATACTCATTCTACTAAAAAAGAAAAAAGAAAAAGACCTCGTGCCTGACCAATTTTTAACCAGCCTCTCTTTGGTTTGTGCAAACAATCCAACATGGTTTTGTGAGTGCTGCAAACCCCTTCAGACTTGCAGCTGTGGACAGTACTTAACTCTAATTTCTTCAGGACAGGTGGTTGCATACAGCTTGCCTGATTTAACAGCCTCAGGTTCTCCTGGGGCTGCAAGACAGATGTTGGCTGGGGCTGCAGTCTCACCCAAGGCTCAGCCAAAGAAAGATCTGTTTCCAAACTCCTGGATGCTGTGGGTGAGATTCATCCCTTCAGTGTCTAGCTGAATCTGCCCTCAGCCCATAGAGACTGTGCACTACATGAGCCTCCTCAGCACGGTCAGGTTCCTCAGCACGGTTTTCTCTCTCAGAGAAGGGAGAAGAGAGAGGAGGGCTGCTCTAGAACATACCACAGGTGCCATCTTATCACCTTTGCTGTTGTCCCTTGTTAGAAGCACATTGTAGTCGAGGAGGGGACTACACAAAGAAACAAGGAACAGGAACCACAGGGACATCTCAGAATCTCTCTGTTGCACCTCCTCACAGGGTTGAATGAGTCATGTCTTCAAGGAAAGTAGCTGGAGGGGAGGGAGGGAGAGAGAGAGAGAGAGAGAGAGGGAGGGAGGGAGGGAGGGAGGGAGGTAGACTAGGTTAAAGGCTAAAAGATAAGCTGAACTAAAAAAATATTCCCTATAAATTGCAAAAGAATCTCAAGATTTCTCTCTTTGTTTTTGGATTATTTTAAACATAAAGCCCCTATTCTTTATGAAACAATCAGAAATTTTGAAATATTAAAAATTATTTTTGATTTTTAACTTATAAAATTTTATTTTAATAACCTTTATTTTTGGACCCTGTTAGTTTAGCGAGTGAGAAGAGATACACACTACCAAGGCCACACGAGAGTTTATTTAAGAGAGTTCCCAGGCTGGTGCAGAAGCAGAGAAGCAGGACTGAGAGATTCCAAAGGTGCCTCTGTACAAGGTGCATCCCACCTGAGCCGAGTTGGCTCAGCTACGTGGAGTGCCAGGAATCCTTACAGCCCCTCACACTGAAATACTAGAGATAAAATGTGTCCTGAAGACTTTCTTTCAAGAGAAACAAGGAGACTGGGAGAAGGTGGGCAGCAGAGAGACAGCATCCCTGGGGCTCATGGTGACAGCTGTGGAGTGTCATGAATCCATTATTCACTTTTGTGGATGACCATTGTTTAAACAACTAAATCTCTTGTAGTCTGTGCTAGCCCAGCCTCCTTACTGTGTACTAAATAAAGATGACCTTGAACTTCTGATCCTCCCGCCTCTATTTGCCTAGTGCTGGGATCAGAGGTGTGAGGCACCATATTTGGTTTCTGTATAGTTCTGGGGAGGTATTCACTGTGAGCTTGGTGAATGCAAAGCAACTGAGCCATACCCCAATGCCAACTGCAAATTTCTTTATAATAAAACTTTGTTTAAAAATTAAAAAAAAAAATGGCTCAGTGGTTGAGTGTAGCAACCCAGCAACCAACACCCATGCCAGCTGGCTCATTGGCTCCTGTAACCCCAACTCCAGGGCATCTGATGACCTTTTCAGGCACCTGTATGTATGTCCCACACAGATATACATACGCATAAATAAATAACACAATATATCCTTTTAAAAAGTAAGTGAAAGTATCTGTTCTCATCAGTAGGTCAGAAATGCAAATGAAAACCATGTGAAACTATCATGTGTCTATTAAATTCCAGGAAAACTGTGAAATGCTAATCCTCACCATAGGTAAGTATGGGTACTCTGATCCTTGCTGGGTAAGTGGAAACCAGACCATCACACTCCTTGGAAAGCATACCAGTGATGTGTATCAGATTCTTATCTAGGTGTGTGGGTGGACATCTAAACTCCTCAGGAGTCTGAGGTGGAAGCCCACTCTACCTAGTGGGAGCCTGTTTCAAAACACTAAGTAAGAAACATGGGAAGCTGCTGGGGCAGAACCAGTCATCAGTAGTCTTGCTTCCTGTGGACTCTGTGTGCTATCCTGCTGGGGTGATTTGAATGGGCATGGCCCCCATAGGGTCATCTGTTTGAATGCTTGTTCCTAGGTTAATGAATGGGACTATTTGGGAAGGGTTAGAGGTGTGGCCTTGTGGAAGGAAGTGTATTTCTGAGGGGTGGGCTTTGAGGTTTCAAAAGCCCATTCTAGGCCCATCTCTTCCACTGTCTTGTGCTTTTGGATCAGGAGGTAACCCTTTCACCTAAGATTCCAGTGCCATGCCCGCCTGCTGTCACGCTTCCTGCCATGCTAATCATGAACTAACCCTCTGAAACTGTAAGCAAGGCCCCAACTAAGTGCTTTATTTTATAATTTTCCTTGCTTACAGTGCCTTTTCACAGCAATAAAATGGTAACTAAGACAACTACTGACTGACCAGGCAAGATGTGCCCACTGGTGCAATAGGGATAACCCTGTTACAGGAGTAAAGCTGCTGTTACTTTCTGGCTGAATTTGAGGACCAATCCATGGGAGGGAATTCATGTCTAGTACACTGCAAACTTGGGTAAAAGCCCATGAAGGGAAAGGCTATAGTCCTGGTATGGAAACTTCTGCTATTGTTTTGCTAAATGGACACGATGTACCCATCAAACTGCCTTCTCGGTCATTGTGTTTCTGTCCCAGCTTTCTTCCCGCAGTAAGCAGCAGTTATTATAAAAACTCATAACTGGTCAATGTGCTAAAAGAAAGTCACTGATGGATGATCAGCCACGAACAGGACATCTATAGCTCTTTCTCTACACAGCTCAGGGAACATTGTGGAAGAGGTGGCAGAAAACATGTGGAAAAGAGAGAAAGGAAGAATTAGTAAAACACTGACCCCTGGGTGTGACATTGTAGTAAGAAGTTTTTGACCTGTCCAGCCCATGGTCCAGACCTGCAGTCCCACAGAAACACTCAGAGGTTTATATATACCTATGGCTCAGGCTCATTGCTAGCTAGCTCTCTCACCCTAACTCAGTCCATTTCCATTAATCCGTCTTGCCACGTGACTGGTGGCTTACCTGTGCTTTTACATCTTGCCCTCTCAATGGCTGGATTGCTTCTCTCTTCTCAACCCTCCTTCTCTTTTATCTATGCTCGGATTTCCTGCCTGCTTCTAAGATGCCCCGCCATAGGCCAAAACAGTTCCTTTATTAACCAAATGATATTCACAGCAATACAGAAAGATATCCCTTATTAATATCTGCACAAGATTGAGTCCTGTCATGGAGTGGGGAGGGTCTCCTAGGGCTCCACCCCTCTGTGAGAATTTATATGGTCGATGGTTGATAGGGGCGAAACATTTTCTTCAATGGTATAGTCATTGTTAAGGTTCCCACATTCCTGTAAACAAACCCTTATCCATCCTGCACACAAACCTACTAAAGCTCATTGGGTCATTAAAAACAAAATAAAACAAAAGACACTGCCAGGCACAGTGGTATATGCCTTAAAGCCTAGCAATTGGGAGGCAGAAGCAGGCAGATCTTTGTGAGTTCAAGGCCAGTCTGGTCTACCGAGTGAGTTCCAGGACAGCTAGAGCTATATAGTGAGACCCTGCAAACAAACAAAAGACACAAAAAGCTATAAAAGTAGAAATGGCCTAGTTGGGATGAAAAACAGTATCAGTGGGGAGACAGGAGATGATAACAGGGTACATAAAATTAAAATATATTATGTATATTGATGAAAATGTCATAATGAAATCCATTGTTTTGAATAATTAATATATGCTAATAAATCATTAAAATTTTATCCCAATGAGAGAAAGTTATATAAAATGTCAATACAAAATATTTAATGTCTAGTATAATTACTATTCAAATGTAGATTTTCTTTTTTTCTTTTTGGGATAGGGTCTCTCTATGTATCTCTAGTTGCCTGGGAACTTGTTATGTGGATAAGGCTGATCTCAAAGTCACAGAGACCCACCTGCCTCTTCCTCCCAAAGTTCTGGGATTAAATGCACCACTATGCCCAGCCCTCAAATGTAGGGACTTTTTTCTTTTTTTAAGAGAAAATGATTCAGGGGAGTTAAACAAGAAGCTGTTTTAAGGTGGCAATATTATATAATTTACTTCTTTTTTTATAGATTTATTTATTATGTATACAGTATACAGAAGAGGGCACCTGATCTCATTCTAGGTGGTTGTAAGCCACCATGTGGTTGCTGGGAATTGAACTCAGGACCTCTGGAAGAACAGTCAGTGCTCTTAACCGCTGAGCCATCTCTCCAGCCCTTACAATTTATTTCTTGTGTTGTCCAGTCCTCTACCTTTTTAAAGTGGCCTACAATATGCTAATATACATGGTTTATTTTGTTGCTGGTGTCTTAATCTCTTTTGTGTTGAGATAAATAAAAGAAGTTTGCTGATTTCGAAGTTCTGGAGACCTAAAAGCAGAGTGGTAGACCGGGACCTCAAGGCAACCGCACTGCATGATGGGATTGTGTACATGGTTCAAGAGTCACACCAGAGAGGAAACAAAGTGAGTTCAAGCTTCTTATGAGAACAACCTCTTCTTATGGACCCCCACCCCATCCAAGTCCTAAGCCGTAGCCCATGGATACACATCAGCGTCATCTGAGAGCAACAGCCTCATTGGCCCGACTGCCACCCAGAGAGCCCTGCCTGCTATAAAGTCCACCGCTTCTCAACATGGCTACAAGAACTTTTGAAGAATGGGCCAGATCAAAGCCATCAGAACCCTGAGCCTCTCAAAAGCCCAGATCTCCCCGTGGAACTAAAAATGACGCCAGAGAGAGATGAAATGTGAGGAAATACAAGCTGCTGCAGAGATGCTCTGAGGAGATAGTGGAAGGGAGCAAGCTGAGGAGTAGGGAAAAGAAAATGACCTGAATTCACCATGCCCAGGCCCACATTTCTGGGCTCTAAGGCCAGCATGGGGGTGCAGCATCGGGGTGCTGCAGAATGGAAATTCCTGATGATAGACAGCCGTGTCTACAATAGGCAGTAGCCTGGGAGGCCTTCTTGGGTAAGTGCTATGTTTTGGATCTGTACTATTTCCCATAGGCTCCTGTTTTAAAAGTTTAGTCTCTGGCTTGGGGTAATGCTGGGAGGTGAAGGAACCCTTTGGGGTGGGGGGAGCCCGCCTTCCTCTCTTCTTCCTCTCTGTTTTGCTTTGCTTTATTAAAAACAGGATCTCTTGTAGCCCAGGCTGTACATCTGAGGGTGACCTTGAGGTTTTGACCTTCCCACCTCCCTAAGTTTTGGGAATAACACTCTTGGCCACCGTGCCCTGATACCTTTTCTCTTTATAAGTTGATTATTCCAGGCATCTATCATAGTAACAGAAAGCTGATTGTTCCCAGTTCGAATAGCAAATATGGCATTTTCTTTAAGGGTGTCAGAAGGGTTAAGTAATGAGTAGAGACATCTAACAAAACACCAAAAGTAGATTTTTAAAGTTAGATTGAGGGGAAATGGGAAAAAAGATGGCACGGGCTACTGTTTAGGACAGTTGTGATTTTTTTTTTTTTTTTTTTTTTTTTTTACCAGAAAAGAAGCAGCTCCTCACTACCTCTAGTTTTCTCCCTCTTTACTGTCAAGTACAATCTTTTGCTATAAAATGGGTAACAAAGATGTTGATAAGAGAATTAGAACTTGGGGTTTAGAGATTATAGAAGACTCTTTTCTCTAGCTATGTAATGAATTAAAGTCACTTACCTGGATGAACTACTTCCCAAGATGCTGATAACCCTTGCAAATGGGATTGCTACTCCATCTGGAGCAACCAGCACAGAAGGTGCCAGAAGATGAGAATTGGAGTATTATACCACACACACACACCCACACACACACACACAACCATACAGACAAACACACATACAAATAGAAAGGCACAAATACACACATATAGACAGACAGACAGGTAGAATCTACATAGAATCATAAATGTATTCTATGTAGATACAGTCCTCTAAGTAGTCACACACATTCTTGCTAATGGGGACAAATAGAGAGTAACTATGACCATAGGTAGTAATATCCATGCACAGATTTGCAGTTATGGTCTGTAGACCATCTGTAGAAAGACATCACTGTGTCCATCTATATAACGCTGAAGAAGCTAGGTTCAAATAGACTCTTCCAAGATACACCAACAATTTATTCTACAAACAGAAGTTTATTAGTGACCTACAATCCTTTACAGATTAAAAATAAGCTATGAACATTAGAAACATAGTGGACCACAGAGAAACCTGTACTTATTACACACACACATACACACACATATACTGGCTTCTACAATATGGCGCACAAACATGAACATGGTAGATGCATCTTATCAAAGTGGTCCTTAGGTCCCCTCCCTGGCTGGCAGGAGGCTGGGCTTGGTAGACAGGGAAGCTTACAGAGCCAACAAGGGAACGTGGCAAGTCAGATCAGTGGGGTTAGAAGCTATGAGTCCAAGCAGAGGCTCAGCCTGATGACTATGAAACCTGCCTTTTGTGTTGCTTGGAATCATATTGCTGTGTGAAAGCAGCTGTGATCCCTCAAGCATTTAAGAGCAGCAGAGAACTTTTCCGGGAAGATCTTGAAGAACTCACAAGCTGGCAGGAAGAAGGGCCCACAAAAGGATGGGCAGGACTCACTTGTGTAGTAAGAAGTTTTGAGCCTATCCCGGAGGTTCCGACTCTCTTACAGCCCTGCTGCTGCTTTGCCCCAAATAATCACACAAAAGCTTATATCAATTTCATGTTGATTGACCTATGGCTCAGACATATCGCTAGCTAGCTCTTTCATCTTAACTCAACCTATTTCCATTAATCTGTTTAGCCATGTGGCTTGGTACCTTTTCTCAGAACAGCATGGTTGTCTTCTTTCCTCTGCATCGGCTGCTGGTATCTCTCTTGGTGTCTCTCTGGCATCTCTCCTTTGCTCTTCCTGTCCCAGAGATTTCTTAGTCTAGTAGCCCGGCCACACTTCCTGTCTGCCTTTAGCCAATTAGCATTTTTATTAAACCAGTAGGCAGGACAATTATTTACAATGTAACAGAACATAATCCCATGACACACCTGGCCAGAAAAGCCACTTGGTCAGGACTGGAGTGCAGGATCCCAGGAGGAGTACAGGAAAGAGGCTGAGCTTAGCATCTTGTCCATCCTTTGCTCCTAAAGAAAGAGATGTTACATCTAGAGCTCAGGAAGAAGAAGTGGAGGAACACAAATCCCAGAAGCAATCATTCTTTGTTTTGTTTTGTTTCTTGAAATAAAGTTGAGGGAACCACATTACAGATCTTTTGCAGGGATCCAAGTGTGCAACTCCTTGGGAGAAGCTCTTCTCCCAAAGCCCATGTTAACTTTGGAGAGTCTTCAGAGAGGAAAACACCCTTCAGTCCACATACCAATCTGGGTAGTGGGAATAAGAGAATGTGCAGGGGTGGGGTTGGAAAATGGGAGACTCATGATGCTTCCACCCCTACTGCCAAAGATGGAGGAGGAAGACCTTGTGACTGCTCTGCTCCCTCTGATGGCCTCCTCTGGTCTCTCATCACTGCTTTGTCCCCGTCCCCTTAACCAGAAGGGAAATGTCACTCATCTGTGTGTTCATCAGTGATGCAGCTGACATCCAGGTCTGCTGATCCCCAGCTTCTCATCTTTGCCAGGAGAGAAATGATATACTCTCAGAATTTCCAGATTAATCAGAGCTGTGAATGAAAGTGAATGCTTTCAATCATGGGACCTGATTTGAATAGAGCTCCAGGTGACACAACAGACCCTACCCACCAATAGGAAATGTGATGACAAAGGACACAAGGCTCGTTGTGTAGATCTATAGCAAGCTAACTATATGGGCATTGGAAGGGAAAGTGTTGCCTCAGATATAGCATGCATCAAAGATACAGAGACAAGAGGCTCAGACAGAGTTCAAGTTCAAGGTCAGCCTAAGATACACAGAGAGTACAAGGCTAGCCAAACCTTGTCTAAAAAAAAAAAAAAAAACTTACAAAGGATCAGGGGTGGGGTGGATGTAGTTCAGATGAGAGAATGCTTATCCAGCATGCACAGGCCCTGGGTTCTATGCCTGGAACTGTGTAAAACTGGGTATGGTAGCACACACCTGCAATCCCAGCACTAAGGAAGTAGGGGCAGGAGAATTATTCAAGGCCACCCCCAGCCACATCTCAGATTGGAGGCTAACCTTGGCTACATTAGACTGTCTTAAAAAGAGAGCAAACCAAGAAGAGTTTGGGATGTGGCTTGGTGGTAGAGCATTTGCGTAGAATGCCCAATAGCCTAGGTCCATTTTCCCACACTGCACCTATCCCCTTCCCAGAAAATATGACTTCTCCTTAGAGGTGCAAATAAATGTCTAGTCATCCCAGTTAGGGCACCAGCAGAAGACTAAAGAAGGATTCCACACAAGTGTAGCTGAGTGAAAAAGAGAGTTTGCGGGGGTTGCCTACAGGAGGGTACCAAGGGACTCAGAAGGGTTAGCCCATTCTGGATGATACCTCTCAAGAACTGTATTCCTGGAGCTCCTGCCCAAATTGCATGCAGCTCCATCCTGAAGTCTCCTCTCCACAATTATTTACTTCTTTTATACTCTGGAGAAGGAGCTTGTGGATGTTGGAGCTTTTTGAGCTTCTTGACCCTCACAAATTTCTGTATAAAATACTCTCCTCCCTCCAGCAGGAAACAGGCATCAAACAAAAAGCAAAGGGCTGTTAAGCTACCTACTGTGGTGGGACTGTTCTGACTGTTAAACTACCTACTGTGGTGGGACTGTTCTGTTTTCTATATGCGATTCCATAAATAAAGAGCTGTTTTGGTCTGTGTAGAGCAGCACTGTAGAAGTGGGTGGAGAAATCAGAGTAGAGACAGGTAGAAGGAGGGCAGAATCAGTCTCCATCTGGCTGTCAAAGGAGCAGTATGTAGGAATACAAGTACCGGCCATTGAGTCCCAGCCACATGGCCAGGTAGATTCATGAAATGGGTTGAATTAAGATGAAAGAGCTAGCTAGCAATCTGTCCTAGACATAGGCCAAACAGCATGAAATTAACATAAGCCTCTGAGTCATTTTTTGGAGGGTAAAAGCTGCCATGGGCAGGTCAGACCTCTGGCCCAAATGGGGCCAGAAATCATTTACAACAGCCTACCTTCAAACAAGTTCAAAGAATATCATCTAAAGCCTTCAGCCATATGAACACACATATGGAAAATGGAAGGGCTGTTTCCCATGCTCCTCTGGGCTGAAGAGTTGAGGACTGGGCAGAGCAGAGAGGCTATCCCAAGAGTTGGTAGAAGAGCCCTGGAATGCTTCCAAGCCAGAGATTTTGATGAACAGAGACATGAGAACTCAATCTAAAAAGACTTCATAGGCTTGCAAGTGGGGAGCCAAGTAGGAACTGGGTCACAGAGGTGGGGGGAAGAGCTTCCTTGAAGCAATGCTCCATGGCCTTATACTGACAGCTAGCCCAACACCCAGCACATGAGGGGACATGTACTCCCAAGCTGACATTCATGAAAGCCCCTCCTAGGCTACCAAGTTTGTGAGTTAGCATGAGCTGCTGACTGAGAGTTCAAAGAACTGAAGTCTTGATTTTCCTGATGCCCAGGGAGAGCCTGTGGTCCCCTGGCTGTGGGCTCCAGGCCTCTGGGTGGGAAGCATGTCTGAGTCAGTGCCTCTGTCAGGAGACAGATGGAAGTGGCCACATGACCCCCTGGTCTCACATCCATTCCACCAAATGGAGAGACATGACAAGCCTTTTATTTTCAGGACAGAGCATCATTGATTATTCCCCGTTAATGCTTCCCCATCGATGGCGGGCCGGCACTAGAGGGAAATGGAAGGATGTGATATCCGGGCCCCCCCAGAGGGAAAATCAATGTGATATGGTTTGATATTTCATCCCAGGATAACCTCTCTCCAAGTTCCAACCCACAGGCCGCTGCTTGTCCCTCCACCAACTCCACCAGGCATCGTCACACCCTTCCACTCACCAAAGGGCAGGGAGGAGGGAAGAACCCTCTCCTAGGAATTCATAGCAATCAGACCATCACAGGTCACACCCTGCCTTGCTCTGCAGCTTCAGGATCTGAGGGACCCAGTTGTCCGTCCCCCTCCCCCCTCCTCCGCCCCCAGTGAGCTGAGCAAGCCCATGTTTACTGCAGATACAGGCAGTAGTCAGCCAGTCTTCAAGGATGACCTTGGGAAACCAACAGACTAGAAACGGTGTGCCCCCTGGCAGAAGTTGACAGTTCCAAGTTCAGAGCAGAGATACTTGTAATGCAGGGAGGTGACAGGAGGAAGTGACCTCTTTCTCTCTACACGTATGCATGCACTGCTACCACCAAAAGGAACCAGTAGTTTCTATCCTCTAAAAGGGGGACAACATTCAAAACAAGACCCTTGAGAATCTTGGATGTGACAAAGGTGAAATTATGTGGGGTTTCTTTTTTTGGGGGGGGTTTGGGGTGGAGATGTGAACCTCTTATCTGGGAACAAAACCCAGCCAAATCTGGATGCTTAAAACAATAGGCTGGTGGTTTGAACAGGCTTCTTATGCACTTGACTGTGTCTGAGCTAGTCACATTACTTTTGGAAAGCTCCAGGGATGCCCACCACCACACAGCCCATGTACGTGGGGAGTTGCTCCAGGAGGAGAAAGGAGGTAGTTTTGCCGTTTTCCCTTCGCCCAGAGACTGGGAATCACAGAGTGAGTCTCTGCCTGGAAGGGGCTGGAGCAGGTGACTGACTTCCTGTAGAGCAGTGGCTCCCGATCTTCCTAATGTTGCAACACTATAAAACAGTTCCTCATACTGTGCTCACTCCCAACCATAAAATTATTTTTGTTGCTATTTCATAACTGCAATTTGGTACTTTTGTGAATTGTAGATGTGACCCCTGTGAAAGGATTAGCCTAAAGGGGGTGGAGAATCACTGGTATAGATGTTGGTTTGTCAAGTCCTGTGGCTTCTAGAGTTGCAGACCAGGATGCCCAAATCCACTGGTCAGTCTACTGCCTGGAAGGGGAATTAACTTGTGTTTACATCTACCTATCTACCTATCTGCTAGGGTGTGGCTACAATTGGATATGATTTCAATGTGTTCCTCAAGTTAATTCCCACTTGTACCAGGTACCAGGAGAGGGTGAAAGCTGAATCTCACCAGTGTTTAGAGGTTCGGCTTCAGAAGGTGACTAGGGTTAGATAAGTTCACTAGGTGAGAGGCCCCACAGTTGAAGCTTGATGGTTATATAAGAGGAAACAAAACCAGAAACTCAGGCATAGACACACCCTCATTGGACACGGATGACCCACACTAGTCGGAACTTTTCTTTCTCGGAAGTCATCATTAACTATGAATACTACCAGACCTTGTCCCTCCAGAACAGTGAGCTGAAACAAATCACTTTTCTTTGCATATTTAACCAACCTTGGGTATTTTATTATAGTAATGAAAACCTACCTAAACTACTACCCACTATGGTGTTAATTCTACTCAGTTCTTACAAGTAATACTTTCTCCAGCACATTCCTAAACATACATGTTTTGAATGGGCGTGCTAGTTTTTATTATCTTAAAAGCCTGTCTTAGGAAGAACATGATTCAATCTACAAATGACCCATGGGGATGCTGCCATGAGCTACAGAATATGAATATACTGTGTGGCCTTGAGAATGTTCCTATATGTTCCTGACTTCATCTTCTTCAGAGACAGCCTCATGCACAGGGTTCTTCTACCTCCATCCACTGGCACAGTTATTTCTGCTGAATCTGTCCCTCTGCTCTGTAGATCTTTTAGCTTTACTCCCCTCTGTCAAAATCCTTCCTCCAGGCCACATCATCGAGCAGGCACTCAGACTCCAGGAATTAGGGAAATGGGTGTTTAAAATATGGGAGGACAGCAGCTGATCCCATATAAATGCTTTTATGGGAAGGGGTTATCTCAATAAAAGTAGATGGTGCCATGATGATTGAAAGTCAGAATCTTAATATGCTCTCGGCTCTTTTCACACATGACCCAAAATTATACATAGTTTCATACATTCATGAAAGGGAATGTCAGGATCTCTCCAGGATCCCCAAGCCATAGTGTATGGGAATCCGAGTCCTGGAGGGAAGGCTTCTGTGCTGTGAGAGATTCCTTCCCAGGGCTTGATATATACAGATGTGTCATCTCTCAGGTTTCAAACATCCCACTACACTCAAAAAACAGACTCATGCCCACACACATTTTGTTTTGATGGTTGTTTTGTCTTGTTTTTATGGAAAATAACACAGTTGCAGAACAATGCATACTTCTAAGTGGAGCTGCATAAGATAACACTGTCCATTTGGACTGCTGTTAAGAGAGCACATTAATGGATAAGAACAGACATTTATTTCCTCATGGTTCTGAAAGCTGGAAAGTCCAAGGTCATGGCACCACATCTGGGGAGGCAAAGGGTAAAGATGATGAGCTTACCCAAGGATCTATTTTTATAAAAGCATTATTAGTTCAAGGTGAACCCCCACGGTCTAAATAACTCCATCAGGCTGTCTTCAACCTGTGGCACTGAGGACTATGTTCCCAACGCATGGACTTAATGGCTCATCAGGCCATAGTGATGACACACCCTCTAAACAAAGGCACAGAAATCACATTTCCTTGGCTTCCAGGGAACTTTTGCCTCCCTCAGTTACTTCACACTTCTCTGGGCTGGCAGGATCCTGACTTACAACAAACTTCTGTTTTCCTGTTGTGCCCTCCATACCTGTGACAAAATGAACAAGAAAAATATGTCCTTGTCACACTGCCTAAGGCAGCTCTGTGCAGCATAGCAGAGTAGAACATAGATGAGGCCTATCACTATATGACAATGAGAAGAAAGTAGGATATAGGACCCTAGTGTCTGTTTGCTATTGTAAGGTGAGTAACTTTGTGTTATCACCTGCTGCCTGCCATATGATGCCACAGGCCCAACACACCAGTGCCAGATTAAGATTAGGTTAATCTTAACCTGGGGATTCTCTCCAGTGTGTGCATTCAGTTCAACAAGCTTCTCATTTCTAATGTTTCTGGTCACCTCCCCACCCCCCAATCTAAACTTCCTTGTTCAATTTTTCATCCATATTGTTTTCTCTTTTGTTTTGCTTATTTTCTTTTTCCTTACTTCACTGATCTACTTCATTTTCTCTTTGAAGTCACCGATCATTTTTACAAGTAGACTTTTGAGTTATTTGTCTAACAAGTCAACCATTCTGGTGTTTTTGGATTTGTGTCTTTTGGAGGCATCCTCTTCTCTTGCCTTTTTGTGTTTCTTGTGTTCTGTGCAATGATTTGTATATCTGTACCTGTGCAATCTCATCCAGTTTTATTTGGAAATGTTCTTAGTGAGAAGCCTACTCCTTGAGGACTCACCACCCTCAGAGAGAACCAAACAACTCAATTACAATGTTGAATGGAATAAGACAGAGAAATATATTAAAGCCCACTAGAATGTTATCAATAACCAAGGAATAGAAAATAATAGATAATGTAGTGTGCTTTTGGTTTTTATTATTTTATGTGTATAATGGTTTTCGCGTACATGTGTTTGTACACTATGTGCATGTTTGGTGTCCAGGGAGACTAGAAGAGGGTGGCAGGTCCCCTGAAATTGGAGCTGCAGACAGTTAATTGCTATGGGGGTGCTGGGAATTGAACCCAGGTCCTCTGGAAGAACAAGTGCTCTTAATTGCTGAGCTATCTTTTTTTTAATATTTATTTTTGTTTTTTATGTGAATTGGTGTTTTGCCTGCATATATAACTGTGTAAGGGTGTCAGATCTTGGAATTACAGACAGTTGTTAGTTGCCATGTGGATGCTGGGAACTGAACTCAGGTCCTCCAGAAGAACAGTCAGTGCTCTTAACCACTGAGCCATCTCTCCAGCCCCTGAGCTATCTTTCTAGACCAAGAAAATTTTTCTATCTATAAAACCAAATGTGGCAACTTTTCTAGCTTCTGTGCTTTGCTTCCTACTTAGAAAGGCCTTCCCCCTCTTGAGTTATAAAGGAACCTTTAGCTAAGTTGGTGAAGTACTTACTGTACAAGAATGAGGACTCTGAACTCTAAAGACAAATACACCCATATTACTACTCTTACTTCACACTGGACTGTGTGCAGTGTCCTGGTGTGAGAAGTGAAGAATGGCTTTCCCCATCCCACTGATTTGAAAGCCACCTTTATCATAACTTCGGCTCCCATGTGTTGGTCTATCTCTGAAATGGTCTATTCTCCTCTACTTATAAATTATTGCCACACCGTAACTGATGTACATATGTAAATGTTAATGTGCAGTCTCTCTCTCTCTCTTTTTTGATTTTTTGTTTTGTTTTTCAAGAAGGGTTTCTCTGTGTAGTCCTGGCTGTCCTGGAATGTGCTCTGTAGACCAGGCTGGCCTCAAACTCAGAGACCTTTACCTCCTAAGTGCTGGAATTAAAGATATGTACCACCACAACCTGGCTCCATATAAATCTTAAAATTACCTTATATAAATCTTTGAATTTTAGAAAAGCCTACTATAGTGTGCTTCTTGGATATTGTATTAAGATTATTCTTATTTTGTATTTATATGTATGAGGATTCCTACAGAGGCCAGAAGCGGGCACTGGATCTGTGAACTGAGTTTATGGGTGGTTATGAGCCAATGATGCAGGTGCTGGGAACTGAGATGGATCCTCTAGGAGAACGGCAAGTGCTTTAAGTGCTGGGTCATCTCTCCAGCCCTGGATATGACACTGAACTGACAAATTAAACATGGGGTAGCGATGGCTTCATGATGCTGACCATTCCTATGAAGATCCCGGACATGACAGTCTTTTCATTTGTCTTATTTTCATTGGTTCTCATTTGGTCCCTCACTGGTATTTAAATGTTTTCTGTAAATACATTTATTCCTAGCATTTAATTTTTTGTTTTCTGCGACTATAAAAATTATTTTCTCTTAGGGCATGAAATTAAATACCATGTATATAAAGATCATTCTTTTATGAAAATTAATTTTGTAAATTATTTTGTTTGGTCTTTGATTAGTTCTTTTCCTTCTAGGTAAATAATCCAATCATTTCATCTGAGACCTAGACCTTTGTGTTCTCTTCCCTTCTAATTTCTGTCTTTAATTTCCTTCTCTTGTCTAATTGTTTTGTCTACGTCCTGTGAAACAATTTTAAATAGTGATGATTAGTGGACATCTTTGTCTTGTTCCTGCTTTAATGAAATTGCTTCTGGTATTCTCAATTAAGCACGACGCTGGCTTCAGATTGAGATAAATATATTTTATCATATGAAGGAGACACCCAGATCTTCCTAGTATTAAATGATCCTCGTATTCCTGAAATAAGCATCACTTAGTCATGGTGAATTACTCCTATCTACAGCCATCTGGCTGGACTCAATCCTATCTCCACTGCTTACTACTGGTATTCAGGGGAATACTTCACCTCCTTCAGACCCATTTCCCATTCTTTTAAAACAAGAAGGGGGAGGGAGGCTGCTCATGAAGTGGCTGTGCAGATTAACTGGCTGTATGGAAATCTGAGCATCTCCTCAAATGTTTAAAAAGTTCCTTACACATTGAGCTTAGCCATAGTTACTGATGTAAACGTGCACTCCACGTACTGCATTTTGTTTGCTGATGGCCTAACTGCATGCAAAGCTTCAGTTGTTTTCCAGATGCACCTGGGTGTCAAGAGGCAGTGAGGAGGATTCACACCTTGAATCCCTCACTCTCTGCAAACCACCCTTTGTCATAAAAACTTACAATCCTCTCCAAGGAAGGTGGTTTACGTTTTCCTGCTGGCCCAAGGAGAGTGAGGAACCAAGGGCAGGGCGACCCATCTGACCATCCCATGTAACTG
This sequence comes from Sigmodon hispidus, assembly GCA_004025045.1. Classification (NCBI taxonomy): domain Eukaryota; kingdom Metazoa; phylum Chordata; class Mammalia; order Rodentia; family Cricetidae; genus Sigmodon; species Sigmodon hispidus. The sequence continues at coordinate 339,417 of PVIH01000005.1, forward strand.
GCAGCTGACCCACACCCCAGGGAAGCCAGCAGCTTCCCAGATTACACACAGGGCCAACTTTCTTATGAAGTCTTAGTATTTTAGGATGCAGAAGGTCTCTATCACATGCTCTTTCTTACCAAGTCCCTTAATTGTGGGGGAAAAAATAAACCACCACAGAGACCCCAGCTCTAGCGACCCTGAGATGAGCACTGGACAAAGTGTAGACCATCAGCCACACCTTGTGGACTCTGTCAGAGAAATCGCCTGTCATTTTCCCTAGTAATTGTATAGTTGGTTTTGGATAATCAAACCCGTGGTCAATCTGGCAATTACTCTGGCATACATATAGTATGAAGAAGGCCCAATTTCCACTTTTGTGTATAGTCATCTACAGAATTCTATGCAAGCTGTCCCAGCATTGTTCAGTCTTCTATTATTTCTACCCCTGCCCCCGCCATGACTGAGAACACCAACTTTACTGTATCCTGAACTTTCTTTAGCAGGTGAGCTCATTTCTGAGTTCTCTATCTGCCCCACTCCTGTGCTGTCCATCACGTTCAGAGCTAAACTTCGTGTTAATGCCACATAGGACAGTGAAACAGTTTCCTCTGGCTTGTCTTCCTTCCAAAGACAAGCCAGCCTTGTCTTGAACCTTACCATGAACTTAGCCATGTCTTCCTTCCAGCCTTACCATGAACATACCTAGCTCCAAACAAAGGACTGATGGTGTGTCCAGTGGGGGTGGATTATAGATCTTTCTACAGAGAAGGCAGTCCCAGACTTAAAACTACAATCGGGGTGTTCAATGTCACAGAACTAGTCCACTTTTTCATTTGGCAAATTACCTGGGAGGTCTTTAATTTACTGGCTAAGGATGTCCATGGAATTATGTCACTAACTATCTTGGTTGCACCTGTCACATCCCACGCTGGTTTACGGCTTTAAGTGTGAGCTCAGTCTCTACATCTCTTACTTGACACCTAGATGGAAGCTCATTCTTCCTGAGTTTTGAGGTTGTGTCTGCTACTCATCAGAATTATGCAGATCCAGGTCCACTAAAAATTTTAGACCACACAAGCAGTATACACTGAACAGAAACCTATGCCAAGGACAATTTGTTAACTATGAAGTCAAAGATGGCATTTCTCCTACCAGGGTCAAGATGGAGAAAGAAAAACTTGTTTGTATGTGGTTTAGTGGCTTATCTGGTACTTACCCCAGGAGAGCAGACATCTTGCTTGGAAGGAGATCACAGGCTTTGTGAGAGCTCAGCTGAGACCACCTTCCTTGAGCATCCCGTGCCTGACCTCGGCCGCTCACCTCAGTCTTCGCACCAGAAGCTCACTGGCTTGGTGAATACTCTTAGGGTGAAAGAGGGCATTGTCTTATTTGCCTCCATGGAAGAAACACACACTCACTCTTTTGTTCTCGCTCTCTCTGTGTCTCTCTCTCTCTCACACACACACACAGTTTTAACCACTGTAGTCTTTGCTTTCTGTTCAACCACTGTGCATTCAGAAGATTTTCTTTTTACTCCAGGGGATTAATGGTAAAATTAACTCTCACTAGTAGAACAAGTCAGTAGCAGGAAATAAAATTGGCATACAAAAATCAATACCTTTTATATATAGAATTACTAGTTAGAAGCTTCAATGGCAGAGAAAATATCTTCCTAGCAACAGTAATGATATATTAGGTGTCATAATCATTTATGTCCCTTCCTATAATGCATCTAGTTTTAATCATATGTACAACCAATTAATTATGCATAGGTATATAAGATAGATTGAATTTTCCTCAAAGTTCACTTGAAAACTGTTTTGCCTTTAATTGAAGGAAGTCATATTTATTGTGCACCTATGTACCATGGCATATCTGTACAAGATAGAAGACAGACACATTGCAAGGCCTGATTCTCTTCTACCATTTGAGTCCCAGAAACAGAACCCAAGTCATCACATTTGATGACAAATGCCTTTTACTTGTGGTACCATCATCTCTTTTAAAACTCCCAACTGATCTGCATGTGCATCCAGGTTAAACATCCTTGCCTCAGTTAAAAACAGAATTCAAAGACAGAGTAGGAGGGTACACTGCAGTGGTTGGCAGGGGTCCACAGGGAAGAAGGGTATTTGTTTGAAGGGAGAAGTTTCTGAGCACATTAAAATGCAAAAATGTCCATGACAAGAGGCTATACATAGCTAGCCTGAGCAATGCACAATGATGAGAGCTAAGGGCAAAGGACCTGGGCAAGACAGGTTTCCTGGGAGGAAGTGTGGTTGGGAAGGACGAGGATGCTTCTTCCGATGAATAGGTCATGGGCAGGAGAGGCTCAAGTTAACAACGTCTGGAACAGCTGCTTTGCAAAAACTGCTAACAGGAGGGGCACTGGCCGAGACACTGGGCAGCAGGACCTGTTACCATGATTCTGGGGTGGCATCAGTTTGTAGTTAAGTTTAAAAAGCTACTCAGAGGCTATTTTAAAATTATCTTTTCATTCTTCAATTTTAAACATTTGAAGATTCTACAAGGGTCAGAACTACCTTACACAGAGAGAAAACATTTGCATTATTAAACTCTTAGGAAGCTTTTTAAATTGTTTGTTAAAAACAAAACCTTGCTATGTAGTTCAGATCAGCCTTGAATCCTCCTGCCTCTGCCTTGACATTCTGGGATCACTGGCATAAACTACTATAAAACCTTTTTTCTTTTGAGACAGGGCTTCTCTGAGTAGCCCTGGCTGTCCTAGTACTCACTAAGTTGACCAGGCTGGCCCAGAACTTCCAGAGATCCACCTGTCCCGCCTCTCCAATACTAGATTAAAGGTGTGCACCACCAAGACTTTTGCTAGTTATTTATAATGCTCACATGCTTGGCAACAGGTGGTTTTAATTGGTGTTTAAAATAGGAAAGAGGCTGGGCGGTGGTGGGGCGCACCGTTAATCCCAGCACTCAGGAGGCTGAGGCATCCACACAGAGGATGGCCTAGTTTACAGGAGGAGTTTTAGGGCAGGCTCCAAACTACAGAGAAACTTTGTCTTGATAGGAAAGAGAAGTTGTGCAGTGGACAACTGACAACGACAGACAGTCTAGGGAAACCGAGCTAGACTGTTCTCAGAGCACCTTCCCAAGCACAGTGAATTCCTTCTCCATACATCTCTCTGGAAGAGACAGCTTGGGTTTGTGGGCTTTGGCAGTAAAGTCAGGACCCATCTTAAATACTGTGAATAAAATCATCAAGAACAATGTCCCTTTCTTTCAAAGACTTCAAAAGAGCTTTTCGTATTCTGAAGTGCTGAAGCCATAACTCAGACAAGTCAGTGGGGTATTACTGTGGGATCCCAAGCCTTCACACCCAATTAGTTGCCTATAAAGCAGACACAAGAACATGGGTGAACTGAAGTACTGAGATTACCAACCTCAATAAATGCTTGTTACGTGCCTGCTATATATCTGAGGTATTCTTTTAATTCTTTTTTCTGATGTACATTAAAATGTATATTATTATGCTAGAAAAATGTGTAAGGCTTTTCCTAGAAGCTGGCTTTTTTTTTTTAAAGCCGATTTTTTTTAAAACTTTATTTTATTTATTTATTTGCCTTGGTGTTTGCCTGGAACTGGAACTACAGACAGTTGTTAGCTGCCATGTGGGTGCTGGGAATCGAACCCGGGTCCTCTGGAAGAGCAGAGGGTGCTCTTAACCGCTGAGTCAACTCTCCAGCCCCTTAAAGCAGACTTTAATAAACACATAAAGCTCACAGGTGGCTGTATCTTCTCTAACATTTTATACAGATAATTGTCAAAAGTGACTGTCATTCTTATCTGTGGACTCCTCTCAAGTCACCTCCATCCTCTACATGGCCATGAGGACAATCAGTTTTCTATCATCCTTTCTTAGTATTAACCTTTCAGGTGTTTGGCAGGGAAAACTATGGGGGGCAAAGCCATACTTTAAGAGTTTATGCAAGGAGTCATACACAAAACCTTCAGAGAAGACTTAACTGTCATGGCCCGTGCGGCCGAGAAGGCTTTAGTCTGCACTGGGATCCTGTCCAGGGTTTGTTAGGCTCCTGGACTCATCCTCAGGCCCCGCTAGTCTAAGAACAGTTCTGAGCAGCTCCTTCCCTCTGTCAGAGACTGCTCCCCACTGAGAGCATCTTGAGAACCACCCTCACCAACAGTCTAAGGACCAGGCTGAAGCTCTGCTCAGGGCATCCTTTCCTTCTCGCTGCCCCTTTGTATCTTCAGCACCAACCTCATCTTTATACCATACTTGAAAGCATTAGCTTCAAGTCTGCTAATTTCCAAGAGACTCCTCACTCCCAGAAGTATATTATTCTGCCCACATGTGCACTGCTAGGCTCCTTTTAAAAACCCTTACAGTCCGCCGTCTTTGGCATTCTTGTCCTTTTTCTTTCACATTGTCAGTTCCAGGCATGGGCCTTCCTCTTCTGGAGAGTCCAACACAGGAGTGAACACCCTAGCCATTTGTGTTTAGGGCCTAGGGTAGAAACAATTAGTTCCACTCCTTGGCTTTGCTTCTTTTTCTGATGGGGTAAGAATGTAACCTGACTGTTGATAGAAGCTGTAACTTGCTAACAGTAACAAAGGGAAATAAGGAAATAGTGACCAAAATTAGCTGTAGCAAAGGAAAAAGCCAACAAGAATGAAATGCTTCCACTTCCCCACTGTCTAAGCTGTGTCCCCAGTGAGATGACAGTCACGTGTGCTACAGCCAGCCCTCTGCTCTTAGTTCAACCAAAGATCCGAAGACACTGAATACAGCTTCTGCTGCTAGCGTATATCACAGGCATTTTGCCTAGAAAGGGGAGAGATAAAAGCACATTGCTCAGAACCACAGCAATGACACCAAAATAGAATAAAGGTCTTAAATGTGCCATGCACCTCCCACAATCCTTTACCTAGAGCCGAGGAACCAATTGCACCAGCCATGATCATGGCGGCCTGGCAGCTCCTCCAAGTAGCTAAAATTCTCACTGCAACTGATTTCTAAAGAACTCAAGGCCCAACCACATGCTACTCAGAACAACTATATTCTGCCCCTCCAAACGTAGCACCATGTAAACAGCACTGTATTTCTCTTCTCATCAGTTCTGACCAAAGAACTAATTCAGGGGTTTCGATACAAATGAAGCTTCTCCTTTAAATGCTGCACCTGAAAAATAATCTTAACTCCTCGGCAAAGCTCACAACTGTGAGCAGACCTCATGCACGTAGATAACATGAATTTTGTCCGTTATAGAAATTCAGAGAAACATCTGGGTAGTCCATAAAGATAAATCAGAACCTCAAAGTCAGAACTGTGGCACTTGGCTTCATTAACTGCTGATATCCAATGCATGCACTCAACCAATGGCCATCTTTAAGGTCTGCCTGGTGATCTTCAACACTGACAAGAAAACCACATCTGTCCTTGAAAAGCAGGTCTTAATTTATGACATTATCCACTGTGTCATAAAAAATTTTATATGTAAGGTTTAAAATATAGCTGATACTAAAGTTAGCTCCCGAAGCTGCTTGACAGAAAAACAAGCAGAATAAATGGCTTCCCTTAGCATGTGTTTACATCTTAAAATGAGCATAATTTACAATACTGTAATAGCAAGTATCTGTGCGCTTAACAGTCTATTTTCTCAGGTAAATAACTTTATTTCCATTCATTATAGGTAGATACTACAATCTTGGATGACCCCTGTCAAAAGTATTCAGAACTGTGTAGAAATGCATGATCAAGAAAGATGATAAACAATCATGAAAAAACTTCATGAACATGGGTCTCAGATTGACCAGGGATACCAATGAGAAACTGACTGTATAGCTCAAAGCAGAAGAGCATGAAAGTCTATAGTTGTGTGGGCTGATTCATGTGCCTGAGTACAGTATGCAAGTCTGCCTTCATTTCTGAAAATTGGCATGGCTTCAGAGATATTTAAGGTGTAAATAGATATGTATATATAAACCACTTTAAATCCCAGGGAGAAGAGGACAACCTGGCAAAGTACCACAAGAAGAGCTCTGGAAACCACTACTGCACCTGACGTGGAGGTCTCACAAGCCACCTCAGGACAATGTCTCATGAACCAGTTTGGAAACACTGTAAAAGTGCCATCCATACATCTCTTCATTAACCCAATCCAGAACATTAAAAATGTGTTCCACAGGCCACTGAACCACTCAATCATTAAGCAGTGCCACATTGCCTATCTTCCGTGGACACAGCTGTGACACTCCAGAGGACAGTTGTTCCTTCTAAGAACCAGGGTGATTCTGGTTCCCCTCCCATTATCTGATCTCTAGATGCTCCTCCCTCCACCAATCATATGCTCAGCTGATACATTCTCAGCCTTCCACACAACCCACAAAACCCAGCTCCAGGTCCCCCTTTCTACACACGCTCTGCCTGCCCACCTCACATTAATTACACTATGTGGAAGAAACAATTACACTTTGGGAAAAGGAGGAACTGGATCACCTGGTACCTGTGTAAGGGAGAGGTGCTCTGTCCCATGTGACCAAAGAAGTGAGCATTTAACAGTGCCCGTGTATGTCAGTGTAAAAGCACTCTGTTGACACAAAATAAGAGCACCCTTTCGAGCAGGCCGTGAATGACAGGTGCTCTTGATAATACTTTTGGGAAACATGGCTTTTCCCTAGCAGCCCCAGGCAGTCACATATTCCTCACTATGACAAAGAAGCATCCAACTTCAGGCACAACTGTAGATACAACTCTACCTGCAGCTGAGCAGTCATTAACATGCCACATAGAGGCATGTCAAAAAGACATTTTTTCCTTCCCAAAGCATGGCCCAAAGCAGCCATTATTGGAACAGATAACAGGGCATGAGTCTCTGCTCAACACTGGCTATTGATCTACAGACCACTAACAGAGAAGTCCCACTTAGGACAAAACCTTAGATCAGGGTCAGAAATACTAGAGCAAACACCACCCATCGACTTTGCTGTGCATCTAAACCACCATCCAAATTCTAGTACACCAACCTCTGTGCTCAGATGTGCCCTCTGTCAGCAGAGCACAGTCCATGAGGATGAGGATGAGGGTAAGTACAATGCAGCTGCTGCTGATCCCCTAGGTCCATGTGTAGGCCAAGTGCTGCTGTCTCTTCTGAGGCCCCACACTGAGAACGTGGTTGGTGCATCTTACTGGCACAGAGTGAATGAAGGCTTGATGGCAAGCCTTACTGCATAGACACAAATCCATCCAGGAATGTGTTTCAAATTGGCCGTGAATTTGGGACTTTAAATTGGTGACATTAAAACTCTACACAGAAGGTATGGGAAAACTGTCACTAGTTTTCCAGGAACAAAGACACAACTGCCAAGGAGCAACAGCTCTAGGAAGGTAGCTGAAGGTAAACAGCGGGCAAACAACAAAGTGAGGAATCCAGGAGAAGATGCCCCACCTCCTTTACAGAAGACTGCTGCCCTGATACTCTACAAAAAAAGATGGCCCAAATATCATTTTCCAAAAGAGCAAGCCACGGCTGCATGTGAAGAGGCGTCAGTCCCGGTGGTGCAAGGACCAGGAATGCCAAATAAGACACCAAGACTGTACAATACAAAGTTTCAACACCCATTAGCTATTGGGCTCTAGCTTCATCCAGAACTCTTTTCATGTGGCATCTTGAAAAACGTGGCTGGAGCTGAGGCAGTGGCTTTCTCTGCTGCAGAGGTCTGGTCCAAGCACTCCGAGTGGGGAGGCTTCTGGGCTGGGGTGGCTGGCTCCAGCACATGTGGGTGCACTGTGTCACATAACAGAAATAAGAAGATAGAGATGGGTTAGTGTAAGAAGTTAGGATAAGAGGCATTTAGAAATACATTTCTTAAACTTTAGATTACATGCCCGATTCACTTAAGTGGCTTCATTAGATTTACTGTTTTCTTCATTTTTTTTAATTTCTCAATTAGATATCTTTATTCAGACAACCTTGCTTGTCTATAATATCTTTTGCTAAAATTATCCACAGTATTCTATCAACTTGGATTTTTGTATTTTGTTTGTCCTTTTCTAAATGTCTGTATTATAAAAAAGAAAATATAAAACCCGCAATATGATTACAAGTATTATTAAGCAATAGCAGTATAGATTAGATATTATTGTTATATAGGGTGATAATATACCTTAAAAATATGTGATAAATTTAATGGATGCCATAAAATATAATATCAAATATGCATAATGTTAACATAATTTATTGCTCTATCACCATCTCTATGCTGTGAAATAAGGAAAAATGATAATGAAAAGATAGCATTACATATGCAACCAGAATATATATAAATACCTCTTAAAAGTTGTTCCTTATAAAACTAAACTTAACCTCAGATTTTAGTGTTTGACAAATAATTTCATTAAAATCACCAATGGGATATTCTAAATTCTTTGATTTAAATATTGTAACAAATATATTTTTTTAAAGTGAAATTTGTAAACCATTTCTCCAGGAATAAATTCTGTAGAATAGATTTAGGAAAAACACTAAAATACTTCACTCATGGAGCACACATGTGCAAGGCACCGTGCTGCTAAATGTCACATACTCAGGACTCCCTGCCCCACTGTTCTCCACCCCTGTCCCATATGTGTGTTTGTGTTCCTTTTTAAAAAATAAGGTCTTACAATGTAGCCTAAGCTGGTTTCAAACTCATGATGCTCTCTCCTTAGCCCCTGACCACTGGGATTTCAGGTATGTGCCATTACACTTGCATGCTGAAACTTCTTAACAACAACTCTTTGAGGTAGGTACTGTCATCACCATTTTATGGATCAGGAAACTAAACTACAGAGATCAAAAGTAGCAATTCAAGCTCAAATACTGGACTACACTTGACTCTCATATCATATTTGATAGTGTCACGAGAGACTACAACACAGAAAACAATAGAAAATAAATAGCACCAGGCATGGTATTTTAATGAAGTTTCTTAAGACACTCCAGACTGGATGGTGTAGATGTGCTGTGTACTCAAAACACCCAGAATTCTGGATCCTGTTCACTGAATGCCATGGAGCCATCACACACTTTCATGTTTCCAAATGCCCCTGAGTGGCTCAAGACAAACCACACTCACCACTGCTCACTCTGCTAAGGATAAAAACATACTAAGATACAGTAAAATATAGCACATTTTAGATTTTTCTTTTGCATCCAGTAATTCCACTCAATAATATAGCCTTGGTATTCTTCTAATAGCGACCAGCACTGCTTTTGCTCAGTATTAAACAAAAACTACCTCACAGGAAATAAGAAGGCACTCTTTTTATTTGTTTGTTTGTTTATTTGTACACAGTGTTCTGCCTACAGGCCAGAAGAGGGCACCATATCTCATTATAGATGGTTGTGAGCTACCATGTGGATACTGGGAATTGAACTCAGGACCTTTGGAAGAGCAGTCAGTGTTCTTAACCTCTGAGCCATCTCTCCAGCCCCAAGAAGGCACTCTTATCCTATCTTATCTTATACCCACAAATATACTCAAACATGAGTTTCATTTAAAAAAAAGCTTGAAAAATATGACTTTACCACAGCTTATATGTAAGTCCCTTAAAACAGTAGCTTTTCACAATGGTATAAAACAGGATACAATCCAGTACAATCAAGATCGCTGAGCTGCAGCACAGGCCGCCTCATATAATGGGATATCATATGTGTCTTTCAGAAACAAAGGGATTTTGTACAACAAAACATGCATGAGTCTCAGGAACAGAGCTGGGTGACACTTGTAAAATATAAATTCTTTTGTGCAAGATTCAGAAACATTAAAAAACAGATAACATTTTCTTTAGAGATATACCTGTTAAAACTACTTTAAAATACAAAAGTGATGATTAAAACAAAACAAAAAAGTAGGAAAGCTGTTAACGCTGAGTCTCACTAGCTGCATTGTATTCTTCACACCTAATGTATCTACTATAATATTCTTTTACAGCAATTAGATATTTTCCAAGGGGTTAGAGTAATATGAAGAAAAATTTCAACTTTAAGATAATTATTAATAGATGTATTTGAGGTAGACACTTATGGTCAGCTCTCTCACATTCTGATCAGTTAGTCTAAGCAGCCGTAATGGTCTCCATCACTGCTATCGGGTGAGAGCGACACTTCTCTGTGAGTATAAGGGTAAGTGTTAAGAATGCAGTTAGAGATTACATTGGTTTAAGAAGTGCTGCAGTAGGTTCCTTCTAGGTTCCATGACTGCTCCAGTCATTGCAGTTGTCTAGGTTTAGAGTGCCAGGCATGAATTCCTTCCTACTGACCAGGCCTGAAGACCAATCAGACAGCCCACGATATAAGCCCCATTCCTGCAATGTTGGTGATATATTGCAGTGGTCACTGTGTTACTACACACGCCTTACATGTAAGGCTTAGAGACTACCAAGAGTGTGGAGGTGGGGAGGGCTGCAAGAGCCAGAGGGTCAGGACATCTGCTGGGAGATTACATCTTCTATCTAAGACAAAGGTGCTGCACCCATAAAATACCAATAACACGGCTGCCTAGGTGAGACCTGAAGGACACCAGGTGACATACCAATATGGAGAGAGGAAGTCAGACAAAGGCCCTATGGGAAATGAATGGCTGCTGAGAGAGGGAGAATCAGTCTCCCCTGGAATGAGAGCCTTAAATGGTTATCTAATACCAAGTGATCAGTCCTAAAAACTTGTCCATGTGAGAGCAACTCTAAATGGACTCACGGGTTATACATATTTACATGTATTTTATACATGTCACAATAATAACTAAGATATAAATAGCAATATATAAAAGTAAAAGGAGGCTTAGGGGTAGAGGAGGAGAACAGTGAGGGGGAGAACAGTATGATAGGAAATTAAAGATGACCAAAGCATACTATCTACACATATGAGGGTGTCAGAGTGACAACCATTAATTTCGTAAATGCTAACAGAAACAAAATAAGAAGTCAGTCTGCTCTAGTGTTTGGCTGGTGCTCAGAGACCACCTGTGATACAGCTTCTGAATGATGGTAGGAACCTCAGGGAATGCAAGGCTGGGAAAAAGCTTTAGGATCAGCCCAATCTATCGTGACCCCAGTTCCCCTACTCCCCAGGGTTTCAGAAAGAGGAGCTGGAATGGTCAAGGGCTCTAGGAAGAGAATCTCTTCAAGGACACTGGTTCAAAGTCAGCCTGAGTGCTATACATTTCTTATAGCCACTTAGTCTCAAGTTTTGAAGAAAACAGTCATCTCCTCCCCCAAATACATTCCTTACGAGCCTATCACAGCAGGCTTACTTCAGCCTGTGGTATAGGCTTGCTGGCAAATTCCTGTCCTGGGGGGGTTCCAGTCTTTGGAAAGGTCTGAACACTTACTCATTAGGATCCAGGGAACAGCACCATGCACTCTAAACCTCTGCAAGCTATAAAGCCAGGGAGGGAAGGGGAACAGAGACACAAACAAGAAAATAACAGTGCTGTAGCTCAGGAAGGCTCTACTTCATGACCCCGAAAAGGTCCTTTCCGCAGCCCTTTGCACTTCACCAGAACAAACACACAAGAAGGACTTGGGTGTCTCTTCCTTTCTTCCACCCTCTAGCCTTACCAAGATCTTTAAATTCAGTCAATTTCAACTCCAAACTTTCTACTGGTGGGGGAAGGGAGGAGATTTGTAGCTGCATGCTTAAGAAAGAAGCTGAATTCATCACAGTGACAGGGGAGAGTGTTGGCAGAGATCTGAGCTATTTATTCTTTTAGGAAAATCCTATAAAGAATGACACAAGGAAGCCTCTATCTGCAGTCTTGTTCATCACACTGGTGAAGAGCTGATAACAGATGTATGCAGTTGTGTGATTTAGTGCCAGGAGCTGGCCCCTGATGTGTATTAATACAGCGGCAAAGCGGGACGCACCTCTCTTCATCACTCATTTCTATAAAAGAGGTGGAATCGGAGATGGCCCGATGGTAGGCAGAGCAAGCCCATTTGTTCTCCTGACTGATGGCGCAGGCTCAGGCTGTGTCCTTCACCTCCATGGGGCACTCAGGTTGTGAGGAGAAAAAAAAAGCAAGTGCTCAGCGAAGCGGGGCTTAGTCAACAAGTGAGAGGGGAGAGGGCTCCCTTGGGAAACACTCACAGCCAATGTCTTCTTCAGCACACTAACTACACTTCCTGCTTTGAGTGTGAAATCAACTCTTCCCCAGGCTTCTGTTCTCATAAAGCTCTAAAGCAGGGCGAGGGTGGTAGCTCAGCAGTAGGGCATTTGCCTATAGTCATGAGGGCCTAGGTTTGGGGAAAAATTTTAAAGCAAAAAATAGGACCAAGGAGGGGCAGAGAAGAACAGAAGCTAAGAGGAAAGGTCTTGTCTTAATTCTTCAAATGCACAGCCTGGGTAAGGAATAATCCCCTCCTACCTGGAATAACCGCACATACAAAGGACACCAGGGAGTGTAAAGGGCAGACCCGACACATGAGGGAAACGGCAGTCGGTCAGCCTGACCCAGTAACTAGCCCTTGACTTCTGAAGGTGACGGCACCTCAGCTGCTCACCTGTCACTGGGAACAAGAGCTGCCTGTGTCCTGGAGAGCTGAGGCAGAGGCTCAGGGACTGCTGCATACAGAGTGCCTGGTTCAGGGCCTGTGCAGAAGCTGAGAGAGGTCCATTTCAGAGTACCTGAAAAATCCCTCAGAGAAGGCAACAGGGTGGAGCCCACACTTGTCTGTTCACTATCTTCACTCACCTAACAACTGACCTGAAATATGTAATATGTAGCAGAGTAAGTAAGCTTCATCCAAGATGTTTGGGTCCAGAAATGTTTGAGCTTAGGTCTGTTTATCTCACAAATATCTTATACTCACAGCTAAAGGTCACACATACGCTATTTGACTACTTGCTCCTGACTGCAGCTCATCACACAGTTAGGTGGAGAACCCGACTTACTCGTACATGTCAGTGCTCAAAAGTTCCCTATGTGATTGCTTCAGATTATGGTTTTTAAACTAGGAATGTTCAATCTATAGTATACCCTAAAGAAAGCAATTTACAATAGGCTTGATAGATAATATCTTTGATAACATATGTGTAATAAAACACATGTATCTTAAGTGTACACGATTAAAAACCTTTGCATATATAAACACCCATGTCACCTCTGTCTGTTTTGTAATGCATAACATTTCCAGAGCCCCAGATTTTTCTGCGTCTTCTCTTGGTCATTCTCTCACCAAAGATAGAGACACTATTTTAGCTTCTACCAACTGGCATAAATTTTATATAGAAACTAACGAAGTTTAACCTAAAAATGTTTTTAATTAGTTATTTTATGTTGACTTAAAATGGACACACTAGTATACGTAACGAGTGAGAATATACTGTTTAAGAAAGGAAACAGAACCAGGTGTAGTGGTGCACGCCTTTAGTCCTAGCACTTGGGGGGCAGAGGCTGTGTGTTCAAGTCTAGCTATACTCTATAGTTGACATAGGGAGTTGCAGGGCAGCTGGAGCTATTAGAGTGAGACCCTCTCCCAAATTAACCAAGGATGGAAGGAAGGAAGGAGGAAGGAAGGAGGGAGGAGAAGAGGGACAAAACAGGAGCTGGAGAGATGGGTCGGTGCTTAAGAGCACTGGCTACTCTTCCAGAGGACCGAGGTTCTGTATCTAGCACTCCCATGATGGCTTATAATTGTTTATAACTACAGTCCTAGGAAATTTGATGCCCTTTTCTGGCCTCCATGGGCACCAGGCACACACATGTATTCAGATATACATACAGGCAAAACACTAATATATATAATTATTATTTTATTTTTATTTGTTTACCTTTTATTTGTTTGTTTTTTGAGACAGGGTTTCTATGTGTTCTGGCTGTCCTGGGAACTCACTCTTGTAGATAAGACTGGCTTTGAACTCAGAGAGACCACCTGCCTCTGCCTCCTGAGTGCTGGGATTAAAAGCATGTACCACCATGCCTGATCATAAAAATTATTTTTTAAAGCAGAAAGTAAATGAAGCCAGCTAACCCTTGACTACTGACCATGCTGCTATCCAGCTGGATGTTTATCAGCATGGCCCTCACCTCCTGTCTGTGCCACAACAAAGGTCACATGACTAGAAACAGCTGACAGAGGAACACAAAAGCCAAGTGACAGAGTCAAAAAGCAGATCTAGAGAACTAAAACAGTTACTTCTCAGCATCTCAATTTTCTTATATGAGATAGAAATAAAGATTCTTTATTACAAAGATGATATGAGAAGGCATATAAAAACATCATTTGGTGTTTAGCACACAACAGGTGCTCTATAAATGATAACTGTACACACCTGTACTAGAGCCGGGTAAAGATGCTGAGGCCACAGGCTTCCGTTTCCTCTTAATGTCACGTGAACATGGTGGTCCCCAGTGTACCTTTGCCTGTCTGCAGAAATGAGAGGAGAAAGGAAGATGTTTACTATGTGGTACGTGCTGCAAGGCAGTCCCATCCAGATGAACCTTTGACCCACTATAGATATATGGTAACAAAATAGGTATCCTCTTTTGTCACTGGTCATTGCAGCCTCTGGATATACCTGGAATTATGCATAACTCACAGTATATGGCACTCCCAACATTTTACCAGATTTTAGGGAACCATACATTCAAGTTTCAATAAACATGCGTTTCATTATGAGATTTTTATACAGTGTTTTCACATGAAAACTCTAACTGCAATTGAGCTAACTTCACTAATGGAATACCTATTTCTACATGACAGCATGTGGAAAGAGCTAATGCCCTGTGAACAGGGACATTTACATAAAATTATAGTAAGTTTAACCCTGCTACCACTATCCAGTCTGGACTTAAAAAAATTTATTTGATGTGTCTGTTTAGTCTGCAAGTATATTGTATATTCCACATATGCCTGATGTTTGAAAAGACTGGAGAAGGGATTCAGATCCCCTGGAATTGGAGCTACAGACAGTTGTGAGCTACTCTTTGGATATTGGGGATGGAAGCTGGGGTCTCTTCAAGAACCAAGTGTTCTTAACCATTGAGCCAATTCTCTAACCCTGATAATCTGTTTATATCACAAACTAAATATTTGGTTTCTGAGACTTTCAAAAATATAAATTATGTGTCAGTAATGTTCCATAGTTAGGATATTCAGCTTATTTCACAGATAATATACCTAAATGGTCTAACCTAGACAAACAAGATTCTCTAGAAAACGATACTTAACACTGAAATAGCTGACACAGTGTCTTAGTTCCCCAAGTCCCAGACTTCCTCCTTTCCTACAGTCTGGACAGACTGCCCCTGATAAAGCTGAGTGTCACATTTATACAAAGCTTTCCTTGAACACTGCGGGGCTTATGTGCCTGGAATCCTTACCTGGCTGGTCAACATACATCATGCTTCCCTAATGAGGCTTAATCTCCATGAGATTAAAAAAGGGGGTTCTGAGAACAGGGGCTATATTTACACTTCTTTCATAATTACCCAATGATCTACCAATCTCAGCACAGGGAAAGAGATGATCCTCTTTAAGTATATGGTAGTCAGAACTTTAAAAAGAATTTTAAAAATCAAATGGTAGAATAAAAAATCCTGAAGAGTAGCTAAACATAGTAAATTTATATTACTTATATTTTATTACAATTTTAAAAATAAACAGCTATCACCATTTTCTCTTTAAGTGTGTATGTGGAGCTGGAGAGAGAGATCAGCAGTTAAGAGCATCCACTGTTCTTGGAAAGAAAGTTCTATTTCCAGCACCCACATCAGGTGTCTTATAACTGCCTGTACTTCCATTTCCAGGGGATCCAGTGCCCTCCTCTGACCTTCACATGTATGTGTACATAGGAATTCTGTCTGGACAGACAGACAGACACCTTGATGCTAAGACTGAGGTAGAAAAGGAAGTGTGTTCTGATCCAGGGACAGGTGCAGAGCAGAGTTGTACCTTCTGTGAGCAAGGACCCATCACATGCTTTCACCTAACCCGGTCATGCTCTGTCACAGGGATTTCAGGTGTGGGTTAGTCATCTTTTCTCTTCACTGTAAGCTTACTAAAAATCCATGAGAGAACCTCTACAGCTGATAAACATCTTCAACAAAGTGGCTGGATTCCACATCAACACACACACACAGCAGTAGCCATCCTATATACAAAGGATGAATGGGCTGAGAAAGAAATCAGAGAAACAACACTCTTCACAATAGCCACAGATAATATAAAACACATTGGCATAACTCTAACCAAGTAAGCAAAAAGACCTGTTTGGAAAAAACTTCAAGTCTTTGAAGAAAAGAAATGGAAGAAAATATCAGAAGATGAAAAGATCTCCCATGCTCATGAATTGATAAAATTAACATAGTAAAAATGGCCATCTTACCAAAAGCAATCTACAGATTCAACAAAATCTCCATCAAAATTTTAATACAACTCTTTATAAAACTTAACAATACTCAACTTCATATGAAAAAACAAAAAAATTCAGGATATCTAAAACAATCCTGTACAAATAAAAGAACTTCTGGAGGTATAACCACCCCCACTTTCAAGCTGTACTACAGTAATAAAATCTGTATAGTATTAGCATAAAAACAGACAGGTGAATCAATGGAACTGAACTGAGACCCAGACATAAATCCTCATATCTATGGACACCTGATTTTTTTTTTAATAAAGAATCCAGAAATACATAATGAAAAAAAAAAAAGCATCTTTAACAAATGGTGCTGGTATAACTGGATGTTTGCCTGTAGAAGAATGCAAATAGATTCATATCACCCTGCACAAAACTCAACTTCAAAGACCTCAACATAAAACCAGATACATTGGACCTAATAGAAGAGAAAGGGGAGAACAGCCCTGAAAGCACTGGCACTGGAGACAACTTCCTGAACAGAACACCAACAGCGCAGTTGTTGTCTTAATTGTTAAGATCAACAATTAACAAACGGGGCCTCATGAAGCTAAAAAGCTTCAGTAAGGCAAAGGATACCATCAAAAGAACAAAATATAGAATGGAAAAAGGTCTTTACTAACCCCACATCTCATAGAGGGCTGATTTCTAAAATATATAAAGAACTCAAGAAACTACACATCAACTAACCAAATAATTTAATACCAATATCCTAAATCCAATAATTCAAAAATAAGGTAAAAAGCTAAACAAAGAATTCTCAACAGAGGAATCTCAAATGGTTGAAAAGTACTTAAACACATAAATGTTCAACATCCTTAACCATCAGGGGAAATAAATATAAATCAAAATGACTCTAGAGATTCCATCTTACATCTGTCAGAATGGCTGAGATCAAAAACACAAATGACAGAAAATTGGGAATCGACATAACTCAAGACCCAGCTATTTCAGTCCTGGGTATATACCTAATGGATGTTCTACAACACTTGCTCAGCTATGTTCACAGCAACTTTATTCACAATAGCCAAAACCTAGAAACAATCTAGATGTCCATCAACTGAAGAACAGATTTAAAAAATTGTGATACATTTATACAATAGAGTATTACTCCGCTTTTAAAAACAATGACATCATGAAATTTGCCAGCAAATGGCTGGAACTAGAAAAGATCATCCTGAGTGACGTAACCCAGACCCAGAAAAACAAACATGATATGTATTCACTTATAGGCAGATATTAACATAAAGGATAACCATGCTACAATACACAGACCCACAGTAGCTAAGTAACAAGAGGGGACACATAAATATCACTGTGAAGGGGAAATAGTATAGACATCACAGGTGGTCAGGGGAGGAGATGGGGATGTGGGCATGGGAATAGGAGGGATCAGGCTAAGGGAAGATGGGGGACAGTGTCCTGGGAAAGACAACTGGAATCAGGGCATCTTTGGGATAAGCTAGAAACCTAGTGCAATGGAAACTACCAGGGTGATAACAGAGCCTGAATTTGCCATCTCTTGCAACCAGGCAAGACTTCTAGTGGAGGGACTGGGATCCCACAGCAATCATACCTACATTTGCTTTGCCTACAAGATGTGCTTGGGTAAAGGTAGCACAGAAATTACAGAAGTGGTCAACCAAAGACTACTCCAGCTTGAGATCCATATCATGGGAGGGAGCCCACCCCTGACAATACCTGAAGGGCCTGAACTAAGAGGCTGCATAGCCCAGAGACCTAGAATAGAACTAAACGTGACTGGCAAAAAATGAGTCAACAAAATGATTCCTAATGATATTCTGCTATACTCAAATCTGTTGCCTATCCCAATTGTCATCAGAAAGGCTTCACCCAGCAACTGATGGAAACAGATGCAGAGACACACAGCTAAACATTAGGCAGACCTCAGGGAAACCTGTAAGGGGGAGATGAATAATGGGAGACAGAGGGGCCAAGGACACCACAAGAAAACCCACTGAACCAACTCCTTGGGTTCAGAGGGGTTTAAAGAAACTGAACTGCCAACTAGAGACCTTGTAGGGGACTGATCGAGGCCCTCTGTACATGTTACATTGTGTAGCTTGGTCTCCTTGTGGGGCTAACAGTGGGAGCAGGCACTGTTTCTGACTGTGTGGCTTGCTTTGGGGACCCTTCCTCCTACTGGGTTGCCGCATCCAGCCTTAACAGGAAAGGGAGTGCCTATCACTGCAACTTGATATATCAGCCATGGGGGCTGATATACAAGGGAGAGCTGCCCTTTTGTTCTGGAGAGAAAGGAGAGTGGATGGGGGAGTGGAAGGCTGAGAGGAGAGGAGGAAGGGGAAACTGTAATTACACTGGGAAAAATTAATTAATTAATTTAAAAAGATAAAATGTATTTCAACCAATTAACCCATTTCTGAAAAGATAAAAAAACAAACTCACCAACTTCCTTCTCAGAGTAAGTGCTGGGAGCAGTTCTCAGATGAGGACAGCAGCAATGGGGAGAGGGAAAGGAGGAAGAGGAGGAGGAGGAGGAGGAGGAGGAGGAGGAGGAGGAGGAGGGGATACTGGCCTTCTTCCTGGCAAGATTCACTTTTAAAATCTTTTGTTCAAAAGATAATGCCAAAAAATTACTTTAAAAATAGCATTCACAGCTGGGCAGTGGTGACACACAACCTTTAATCCCTGCACCTGGGAGGCAGAGGCAGGTGGATCTCTGAATTTGAGGCCAGCCTGTTCTACAAGTAAGTTCTAGAACAGTCAGGGCAACACAGAGAAGCCCTGTCTCAAAAAAACAAAACAACAAACAAACAGAGGCTGGAGAGATGGCTCAGGGGTTAGAAGCAGTGGCTGCTCTTCCAAAGGTCTTGGGTTCAATACCCAGCACCCACATGGCAGCTCACAATTGTCTGTAATTCCAGTGCCAGTGGCTGACACCTTTACACCAAAGCACATAAAATAAAGTTAACAAGCAAACAAACAACCCCAGATTTTAGAGGGCTGAAGAAATGGTCTAGTGGTTAAGAGGACTGGCTGCTCCTGCAGAAGACCAAAATTTGATTATCAGCAACCATATGGCAGTTCACAACCACTGGTCACTCCAGTCCCAGGGGATTAGATGCCCCCGAGGCCTCCATAGGCACTGTATACACAGTGCACAGATATACACACCAGCAAAACACCCATACAAATAAAATTAACAGAATTTCTAGAAACAGTTTACTCAATGGTGAGTGTTAGGAGACAGATGCAAACTTAGCTAAGTGGCTTTTATTTACACCACATCCATCACTTTCCAAGCTTTGCATGTTTATGTTTGTACTATGGTCAAAGGCCCAGACTGTCAACTTCTTTAGGTATGTACTCAGGATTACTTATCTCACATTTTTCAAGAAAGATGCTTTAAGTAAAACTATGAATTTGTTAATATACCAAAATGTTTAAATTCTAAGCACTTTAAGTGAAAATATAGCAGTTATAAAAATACTTTTTTGGCAAATGGAATTAAAAACTACTTATTACAGTGTACATTATCATGTGCATTATATGTTCATCGGGGGCTACTATGGTCTGACTGCAGATGTCAGAGGGGCCTATACTCTCCTGCCATTCCTGCCAAGCAACACTAAAAACTTGAGGGTTAAGTGCCCCCCCTCCCCCGGCAGAGTACTAAACACTACTGAACACTAAAAAGAAAAAAAAGGGGGATACAGATATGATATAAGGGAAGATTATTGAACCTACATTTAAAAAGCAATCTTGCTAAAGGAAAATGCAAAATTTCTGTATCCTATCAGAAGAGTCACCTGATATGGAACAAAAGAATAACTAAAAATAAGAGACTATTCTATTGTTACTAATCTTATGATGAATAAATACTTATATATTTAGCTTTTTGTTTTGGGTTTTAGTCTCTTATCAGTTTTCTGCAGTGATTCATGACAATGCCTATTTGCGGACTTGAAGTATCTAAAAGGAAGATGGGCCCCACAACGATGATTTCACATGGACTATGGCAAAGCCACCAGGCTGACAAACACAAACCAAAGATCAGAACTGGAATAAAAACTGCTCAGGACAATTTCAAGGTGGCTAACTGAGATGAACCAGCTTCACAGACCAGGACTTGAGAGAAGCCCTGCACTTTCCTGTTATGCAGAGACTGGACAACAAATGATACAGCTACTTATTCCAAGACTTGACAATTACAAAACCTTTTTCTTTTTTTCAGGATCCCCTAAAGATGCCATCACCCCCAGACAGCAGGAAGTAAATTTAAGAACACAACACCCACATTCCCAAGAGATGAGATGGTTTTTGGTCTTTCAATGGGTTATGGATTGCCATTGTTTAGGGTAATTGGTTAAAAATTGTTACTGGTTGTGGTAAGAAAAAAGCTAAGTAAGAGAGATTAGATTCAGAGTTCTTGTTTAAAAAAAAAAAAGAGAATACAGATATGATAGAATATAAGGAAAGATTACTGAATCTACATTTAAAAAGCAATTTCTAGCTTTAAATATTTTATACTGGATTAAATTTTTTATATACTGTACACAAATTGTGTACATTGATATAAAGTTGAGATTAATTTTATTACTGTAATATATCTCTGTTCAAGGTATTATACAGTTCATCTTACAATGTAATACAAATTGCTAGTCCATGAAAGTCATTATTACCAACTAATTAGGATATAAAAAAATGCAAGTTAATAGTTAGATATTACAATCAAACTTATAGTCATATCAGATATGTTTTTAAGATCAGATATATTGGGGCTGGAGAGATGGCTCAGCGGTTAAGAGCACCGTCTGCTCTTCCAGAGGACCCGGGTTCGGTTCCCAGCACCCACATGGCAGCTAACAACTGTCTGTAGTTCCAGTTCCAGGCAAACACCAAGGCAAATACATAAATAAATAAATAAATAAATAAATAAAGTTTAAAAAAAAAAAAAAGATCAGATATATTTTAGATGAACAGGTCTTTTTCAAACACTTTAGAGATCCATAGAATATGACATTTAACATATTTTAAAAACACAGTTCTTATTTTATGACAATGGGATATCTGGCAGCCCCAGTTTACTTCAGAGAAGATTAGGGACATCAAAGAAACTCCTTCATATGAGTTGACCTGCTTTGTGACAAAAGTTAGCCACCGGGCAAGAAAGTATTCTTGTGACAGTATGATGTTCAAAATGGACAAGCAGGAGACACACACAAAAGAATTGCTGATCCTTGTCAAGACAAGGTAGAAAGGTCTTTGAGAATATCCTGCTTCAAAGAGAAGTTTGTCAGACATGCTAGGCCTATAGGTCAAAGATGGATGCTTCAACAATATAGAAGAACCCTGGGTGACTGTCAAGGCAGCCAGCTGTTTCATTTCTTACATTTTTTTTTGGAAGTTGCTTGCTTGCCTGTGCTGTTTACTTAATTAATATTATTTCCTTCTTGGGTCTCTGAGGGATTTGAAGATGAGATAGTTATAGTTTTCTAGTGACAGTTTTAGAAAAGAAACTCACTTAGAAGTTAAAGTGTATAAGTTTAAGAGATATCAAAATATAGTTTTTAGTTAGTAATACAAGTTAGATACAAAGTGGATTAGGTACAATCCTTTGGACTCAACAAAATAGGATAAATAATGTAATATTTTCTTTGAATTTGTCAATTGTTAATGGACTAGACATTACTCATGTAATTATTGTTTGTATACACTGTATATAATTATTGTACCTATTGTATATGGTTTTTCTTATGTTAGTTATTGTTTTTATTTTTGACACAAGATTAACAGTGATACGTTATAATTTAATTCTCTAATATCTAGAATATCAGAGAAGAGACCCACTCACAGTCAAGCCAGGCATTGGCAGCGCACACCATTAGTCCCATCACTTGGGAGGCAGAGATCGTTTTGCATCTCACTGAGTTCAGGGGTTAACAGAGCAGTGGTAACTCACACTTTTAATCCCAGCACAGGATCCAGAAGATCTCTGAGTATAAGACCAAACAGCCAGGCAATGATGGTACACACCTGGGGTGTGGTGACCTATGCCTTTAATCTTATAACTCCAGAGACAGATCTATGTTTCTGTGAGTTCAAGGCTAACTATCAAATAGTAGTAGCTCAAGCCTTTAATTTTAACCTGAATGTGATATAGTTGGGTTAAGAAGGTATTTAAGGCTGGCACAGGAAGAGAGAGGAGGCATTATTAGCTAGTGGAGGAGCAAGACAGCTGGGTGAAATTTGACTGTGGTGTTTCCTCTCTCTGATATTGCAGCCTCTCCCTGATATCTGACTTTTATTACAACCAGAATGTGTACAACAAATAGCAGCCCAAGTGAGTGATACACACTCACCTAAAGCTGGAGAAAGATTAAAAAAGGGTTCTAGAGCACAAAATAGGAGCCAAAAACAGCTTCCGAGTTGTACCTCTCAAGTGGGTTGTGGTAAAAAGACTGAGTTACCACAGTCTTTTTATGGGATTAAATTACAAAATTGCTGTATGCAATTTAAGCTGCAACAAGGCCGGTTCCTGAGCCTCAATGTAAGCAAGGAGCTGTATATGGAGGATTTAAGGTTTCCGTTAATAAGGACAAAAAGGGAACAAAGTCAAAGATGGCTTCTTAGTGGTGGTTTTTCTTGGATAGCTGTTGGCTGGAGGCAAGCAGAGGTGCGGCTTTTTAAAGTAAGCTTTCTGATTCAGCTTTAGAAGCAGAACACTTGAGAGTCTTTTAAAGAGGCCTTACTGCTAAATGCTTAAATGAAGTTCATGAGCAACAGATGGCAGTGCTTTACTTGGTGATTATATGGACCCTAAAATTCTCCAGAGTGATAACTGTGGGTACTACTAGTACCTCTGCTGAAAAGCTAGATGGAGCCAACCAGCCACCCTAGCCAAGCCACACCTTTAATCCTTAGCCACACCTTGGCAGATTAAGGGTGTGGTCAGAAACAGAAAGAAATAAAGGGAGCTGGGTGGAGTCAGCCATCCTAGTGAAGCCTTTAATCCTTGGCTAAAACTTGGCATATTAAAAGTGTGGAAAGAAACAGAAAGAAATAGAGGGAGCTGGGTGGAGTTAGCCACCCTAACAAAGTAAAGGTGTGGTCAGAAACAGAAAAAAAAAAAAAAAGAAATAAGAGATTAAACAACAAAAAACTCTAAATGGTTCAGAGTGCATTTAAAAATACACATAGACTTCAGAGAAAAAAGAAAAAAGGATAGAAATAAAAAATAGAGTAAAAAATAATCATAATAAGCCACATAAAGATGGAAAATACAAAGTGTGTCTGGATACTGTATGCTATTGCCTTGTCTTTAAGTTTTTTGACTGAAAATGAAGCACTAAAAGCTGTTAACAGACATCTGATTATAAATGTTGCTGAATTAATCCAACCCATATATTATGTAAATGAGTTGACTTTAAAACTGAAATCAAAAGATATGCTATTCTGGAGAAGAGGTTTTCTTTTCATTTCCACAGAAAATGAGAGACTATGGATTTATTACTCATTAAAAAAAAATAAAGTTTGACCAAGGAAGACCCCCCCCCGAAAAGTCTCCAATGGAAACAGTTGGCCCAGATGATTCACCATTTCAGAGCAACCCTGTTGCAGTTTCTTGAGTTCTGCATCCAAAACAACTTCAAGAAGACTGGCTGAATGACCCAGTCTTACAGACTATTCCACTAAAGAGTTGTCCATAATTTTAAATTTTTCTTTGGATCTCCATGGGATTGCTAGTGCCCCCATTCAACAGGAAATAGCCTAGAAAACTATGCCAACATTCCCCCAAAATGGATTATGGATGTTTGTGCTTCTTTACAGTGTTGGTTATAAGTCGTTATAGATAATGGGGGGAAAAGAATATTAGGTTTGGGGTTCTTCTTGTTTTAAAAAAGAAAAAAAAGGGGGGGAATGTAGTGGGATTGTGTTCTGTTCCATTGTCCCACCTACTGGTTTAATAAAAATGCTGATTGGTCAAAGGCAGACAGGAAGTGCAGGAAGGGCTACCAGACTAAGAAAACTCTGTGAACAGGAAGAACAGAACAGAGACACTACAGAGAAGCCAGAGAGATGCCACAGAGTAACCGCTATGTGATGGCAACATACGCAGAGGAAAGAAGTTGAAATGCTGCTCTGAGAAAAGGCACCAAACTGCATGGCTAAACAAGATAAGAATCATGGGTTAGTTTAAGGGTAAAGAGTTAGCAAATTATAAGCCTGGGCCCCAGGTCAATCAGCAAGCCGAGTATAATTAATATAAGCATCTGTGTGATTCTGTGGGACTGCTGGACTACTGGTCAAACCTCTGGCAAGGGCCCAAAAGCCCGGGCCAGAAACTTCATACAACAACCCCTAACATGTGCATGCATCATTTTTGTTTGTTTGTTTTTAGAGTCAGGTTTCTCTGTGTAATAGCCCTATTTTCCTACCATACTCCTACTTCTAACTGCTGCCTGGCAGAGTCTAACTCCTTCAACTTTTGGAACTCTCTAGTTACAGCTGAGGAAAAAAACTGAAGGATTCCTTATCAAAGAAGCAAAAAATACGTCAGATCATTTTATGTGATTGTAGTTTAGTTCTCTATGAATTACTTCCTTCCAACTCAGTATTTGTTTTGTGTCTTTCAAGATTTGCTTAATTCGGGGCTGGAGAGATGGCTCAGAGGTTAAGAGCACTGACTGTTCTTCCAGAGGACCTGAGTTCAATTCCCAGCAAAACCACATGGTGGCTCACAACCATCTACGATGAGGTCTGGTGCCCTCTTCTGTAAAACTGTATGCATAATAAATAAATAAATCTTTAAAAAAAAAAAAAAAAAAAAGATTTGCTTAATTCTTACTGAGCATCTACTATGTTCCATGCACAGTACTAAACACTAAGAACACTGTGACAAGTAGACCACCTCTGATTTTATGAGTTTTCCAACCAAGTCTGATCTGTGGCTTTCCTAGGAAGAGAAAATTAATAACAGAGAGACTGTTGTGTTGAGAACAAGCAGGCATGTGCATTCCTAAACCTCAGTGTAAACATGCCCACCCTCCTACAATACAAAAGCATAGCTCCAAACTGGAGAGCCGTTTTGTGGAAGGTGTGATGAAAACATGAAAGAGATTTTGCTCTATGTCCCTTCCCTGTCAGGAGCTGAGGGAACAAGAAAGGCCAAACTATGACAAGAGGGACATCAGGACACATGTCTCCCTGTCTGGTGTTAGGGGCACCCTGGCACTGGGTTTCAGTGCTTGGGAGAACTTGACAAGAACCAAGGACAAGCAAGGGTCCAGAACAAGCCTGAGGAGGAGTGCAGTGCTCTCTCTGAACAGAAAGCCAGGAAGGGAACTCGCTGTGCTCAGTTGTAGGGTACGGACAAGTGGACAGACAATTGCTGCTTCCTACCCAAGCAGTCCTGATTTGGGTGTGTGTCCCAAAATAATTCAAGAGTAGATAGAAAATTATTTCAGAGAGAAAATAAAGATAAAGGACTGAGTTCCCACCCACATTCACTTATGGGGATCTGATTTCTGGCTTTTCTTTAATGTGTGGCTTATCAGTGTATGTTATTTTACTATGATAATCCCAGTCACTCACAACAACAAAACAAAACTCCCCCACAGAAAGGAGAGGTAAGGCTCCAATCTATCAGCCTGCAGAGTCCTCCCCTCGTAAGGGAGGCAGAGACTTGTAAGACCTAACCAGAGACATGAACATTCTTTCACTAGAATGATATATAGTTGGTCCTGTGCTACAGACTGCATGTGCTAGGGAAAGGATCATCCCAGCCACTCAGGGATTTGGAAGTTAGGCCTATGTGTCTTCCAGGTCAAAACATCACTCTTGACTGGTATAACAAATGATTACTGGAATCATGTAAGTCTCCATAAAATACACGTCTGGCTAAGATCTGTAATTTAGTAAACAGAATCAGTAAAAGCTTTATTTTGAAATGTGCTCCTGATTACTGATAATCCAGTCAATAACAGAGGTCTAAATGCTAGGTCTAAATAACTTAGGCTAAATGCTAATTAAATAAATAGAAGTTTAAATAATAAGAAATATCATTCCCAGTATATAAGCCAAGTACCCAAAGAGAGAGACTGACTCTCCTCTTGCTTCACCTCATCTGGCTGGGTCCCAGGACTGTACCCACAGGTGGTGAGTCCCAGGACCATATCCACAGGTGGTGAGTCCCTGGCTCATTTCATGGCTGGATCCCAGGACCATACCCACAGGTGGTGAGTCCCTGGTTCACCTCATCT
>PVIH01000005.1:366139-423939 GCA_004025045.1 Sigmodon hispidus
CAGGACCGTACCCACAGGTGGTGAGTCCCTGGTTCACCTCATCTGGCTGGGTCCCAGGACTGTACCCACAGGTGGTGAGTCCCAGGACCATATCCACAGGTGGTGAGTACCTGGCTCATTTCATGGCTGGGTCCCAGGACCATACCCACAGGTGGTGAGTCCCTGGTTCACCTCATCTGGCTGGGTCCCAGGACTGTACCCACAGGTGGTGAGTCCCTGGCTCATCTCATGGCTGGGTCCCAGGACCGTACCCACAAGTGGTGAGTCCCTGGCTCATCTCATGGCTGGGTCCCAGGACCGTACCCACAGGTGGTGAGTCCCAGGACCATATCCACAGGTGGTGAGTACCTGGCTCATTTCATGGCTGGGTCCCAGGACCATACCCACAGGTGGTGAGTCCCTGGTTCACCTCATCTGGCTGGGTCCCAGGACTGTACCCACAGGTGGTGAGTCCCTGGCTCATCTCATGGCTGGGTCCCAGGACCGTACCCACAGGTGGTGAGTCCCTGGGGCAGGCAGTTCTTTCCAAGTACAACTGCTGGAATCTGTATTTCTTCTACTGTGTCACAGTCTCCTACTGTATTTTGTGGGAGCATGTACCAAAGACTGGGGTCAGGGAATGGGGAGACAGCTCAGCTGGTCAAGTGCATGTGGCATCTTAATGAAGGTTTGAGTCTGGATCCCCAACACTCACATAAAGACCAGGCACAACAGCATGCACCTGAATCCCAGCACTAGGGAGACAGAGACAAGTGAATTCCTCAAGTTCACTGGAGGGTCAGTCAGGGAGACAGCTCAATGGGCAAAGGTGCTTGTCGCCAAGCCCAATGACCTGGACTGATCCCCAGGGCCCACATGGTGAAAAGAAAGAATCAAATCCCACAAGTGGTCCTTTGAGTTCTGTGTGTGGCCCAGGTGCTTCCCACCACCACACCCAAAACAAATAGCAAATAAATAAACAAATAAATAAGGTGGAGAGCAGCTGAGAAAGACACCAACAGTGATTTCCAGCTATAATGTTCAAGCAGGTAGACACACACACATGCACAAAGAAGGGAAGAGGTAGGGAAGGGAAATAATTATTAATAAATAACACACTTTAAAATATGTTCCTTCATAAACAGCCACTAAATTCTTCTCCTGTGAATGTGAATGAAGATTAACAATTAATGAAAAGAGAACTCTTTATATCCTCATGTTAAACACAACATTTCTACTTTATTTTTAGTGTACAGAGTGAAAGAACAGGTGAATGGCCCACACTGTGTTGTTACTTAGGAAACTGAGCCGATTACTTATGTCCCAGGGGCAGGAATGTACTTTTAGGAGAAAAAAAATACTTTGAGAGAAATACGTGCATGTTTACTAGAACCAGTACTAGCAAAAAAAAAAAAAAAAAACCCAACCCAACTCAAGTGACTGCTGCTGGTTTAGAACAAAGATACTGAAAGGCACCGAGGAAGCAAAAGCAGTCTTTGTCTGCCAGTGGCAAGCTAATGTAAGGCTTCGTTCACCTTCAAAACAGCTTGTTTTTAAAAGCTATGAAAAAGTTCATTTTTGGTGTCTAAAACAAAACAAAAAAGGTATTTATTTGCTCCATTTTCTCCTTATGTAACACCTGAGGAAAAATGAATGCTAGTAAGGACACACAGCATATATTCTAATTATTCTTCTTATTACAAATCACCTTAATTTTTTTCCAACAAAAACTTATAAAGGCTTGCCCTGTGTAAAAGCTATGCTTGAGGCACATAGGGTAGATCCATGGTGACAGTGCCATGAGTCTGGCTCAGCAGCGCACAGCATGGTGGGAAGCCTGATTCCTAAACAGAGAATGAGTACTTTGAGACAAGCACTGGGAAGATGAGAGAGAGGAAGATTATCCGTGGAGAAGCAGAAAGAACCTTGCCTTATCTGTGATCATACCCTCAGGGTCCTGGCACTTATTAGACACCCAGTAGGGGAAGACCTTCCTTCCCAGACCTGTGGCACAAAGGGAAGAGACCCACTTCACAATTATTATAGGGACAAGCTCAACTAGCAAGAAGAGACCCTGACGGCCTCCCCCTTAAACCGAACTTCAGCAGCCTATGGCAGAGGGCTCACAGCATTTAAAAACTTCCTTTAAATAATTCTTCCCTTGGTGAAATCAGGCGGGATGTCACCCACAGAAGCAGAACTGCTTGGCATCTATTGGGAAGATGTTGACTATTAATAGATGGACAGACAGAAAGTGTTTTCATACTCCACATAGGCAGTAAGAAAGCAACCATCCAAGGGCCCCTGTAAACAAGCCCCTTCAAGAGAAGCAGAAGATTCAAGCAATGTGTGCTATACAGCAGGAGGTTCCAACAGACATGCACAGTCTATGGGGATATATAGACACCATTAACAGTAAAACTCTTCCTCACACATGGCTGAAATGAAGGCATTACAGAGTTGAGTGGGAGATGCTGTGTGTCACAGCGGCCCAGACAGACAGAGGACTAATAAAAGGTTCCTTCCCCCAAGCCCTGGGGTAAAACCTGAGGCTGTTTATTATGGCTCCAAAGGTCAAAATTAATAGCATGAATTGAGTCTTCTTCTTGCTCTTTGAAACTCCTTGTCAAGTGGCACAGCCAGCTGGGCACACAACTCTGATATGCAGATCACAACGCTGTGAACGGATAAAATGAATTACAATGAGCTAGGCCAACCTATTTCTACTCTCTAATGGGCAGAAAGGTCTCTCTCTTTCTACCCAAGCACTTTCCAAATGCCTCTTCTTAGGTCAATTTGAGGCCATTTAAGGCCTCAAGAATCTGTACAGCATCTCATTAGCAAATAGGTGTGGAGCCAACTCCAAGGTCTTAAAATCATCCTATGGACAAGACAGGGAAGTAACCCAAAAATAATGTTGGTTGCCAGGCTGCTAAATATTTACACACATCATTTCATTTCAATCCCTGCTAATCTAATAAAGCAAAGTTTTCCACTTTAAACATGTGCAAACTGAGGAACAGGAGGTAAGTGTTTGTCAAGGTAAATCCAAGATTCTGACTGCAGCTTACCATACATTATGAATCCCCGTGTCTTCAGTGCTGTGTTTCTGCCCAACATCTCATAAGCACTGACAAAAACAGGAGATGCTGAGACTTTTTGTTCTGTCATTAAAATCCATGCTTATTATATGAATACATGCTTGGGAATCGGCCACCCTTACTCAGCCGGACATAAGATTTCACAAATGGAAAAGCTTATTTACAAGAAAACTGGCCTATTTCGGTGGGTGGGGGTGGAGGATTACTAGACCAGTGTTTTCCTATTTCAGAACTTAAAGAATAACTGAAAATGGATACATTTCCAGATCACCACCAAGACAAGGGGAAGAACAGAGCAATTAGAGAAAACTAAAAACTGCTGTAAAGCACTCAGATATGTAAGCAGTAACATGTAAAGGAGAGAGGCAACAACTGGTGACCTCTGCTTGTTTCCTGTAGGGAACAGCTAAGGCTTTTCTTCCCAGGCAGTCTCACTCGGGAGAGCTACCTACTGTTCTGGTCTACAGTACCACTGCCGAATGCCAACCGCCCCATCTGCTGTTTGACTAGCAGCAAGTCTCAGCACTGCACATCACTACTTCCCCAGCAAATGCCAATGCCCGTGTGCTAGCAAACAAAGTTGAAGTAAACCAGCTGTATGGATTTTACCTAGTCATCCAGCCAATGTTTATGCACCCCTCTACACTAATGAATCTCTGCCTGCCCCAGTCATCAACCATGAGCTGCAGGCACACAAGACAATGCCTCCTCTTCACCAGGAACAGCTTCTCTGGAGCTCAAGGAATCCCTTCAAGGGGTCTTCCTCCATGAAGAATGATGCTCGCAACAGCAAACCAAGGTGCCCTGTGAAGGACCAGTCATGAAACCACCAGACTCTAGGCAACAGTCCTTAATCCTAGTTGCCTACTAGTCAGTGACCTCAGAAACTCTAAGATCATGTCAATGCCTAGACCCTTCCCCAGACCAACAACATTTGATCTGAGGTCAGGCTCAGCGTGGATGGTCATTACTATTGTCCTTAATTTGTGTGCATATGTGTTCATATATATGCTTTTGTGTAAACATTTGCATACAGGTGCACATATAGGAACATGGAGACTATAGGTTGGTATTAAGTGTCTTCCTCAGTTGATTTCTAATTTTTGAGACAGAGCCTGGAGCTCCTTGATTTGGCTAGAGTGTCAGGCCAGTAAATGCCAGGGATCCTCTTGTCTCTGCCTCCCCAGTGCTGAGATTATAGGTACATACTGTGGGGCCCATCTTTAAGAAGAGGTTGGGGGAATGGGTGCTAGGGCTCAAACTCAGGTCCCAATGCTTGTACAACAGTACTTTTAACAATGAAGCCGGCTCCCTTAGTGCCTATGAATGCATTTTTTTAAGGCCTCTCAGGTGACTCCCACGTAGAGTCAGGGTTGAAAACTACCACCAAACTTAAGTATTTCTAGAGAGAATGTACATATTTATTGAATGGAACAATGACCACAAAAGTCTTCATCCTGCTCACTCCACCTGCTAAATGACACATTCACATAGTGTGACCTGAAATTAGGTCTCATTATTTATTTGCTTATAGTGAAATGCTAAACTAAAGTACCTGAGGTCATTCACCATACCCCAGTGGTTAGCTTATTCTGAAATCCCAAGCTGTATATGGTTTTTGAGGAGGCCATGTTCAGATGCTGAAGTTGAGGACAGTACACCCAGCAGTGTCCAGCAAGGAAGTAGCTCAGCTCAGATCCTTGACAGGAGGGAACCTTCAGAGCCTAGGCATGATTATCAGACTCTTTGTGCTCTTAAAGGAGAGTAATTATAGGCATGTGAAAAAAGGGAAGCACTCCCTGAGGAACTCTTCCTCACATGCTTCCCAAGAGGCATGAGGGCCATTAAAAATTCCATGATGAAGAGGAAAAACAGCCTGGGAACAGCCAGGAGGCAATACAGCAAATTAATACAGCAGCCCTCCTCAGGGAAAGCTGTGATAAAACAGGAAACACTTCTCTCTTTGCAAAATAAAATTATACCACTAATGATAACACAGTCACCACACACGCGCACAAATCGTTCTAATGATGGGTGTAAAATTCCCAGTGCTGCCCAGATGCTTTGAAAGAAATTTCTTCTCACTACAAATAAAATGGGACAAGAAAGATAAAAATCTCCATTCGAAACACTTTTCAATGCAGTCATTCAGCTGTCTCTTTTCTAGCACTCTGCTCCTTTACACCCTTTCTTGGTGCAAGGCTTTTGCTAAATGGTCCACTCTTAAAACTCACTGCATGGTTCCAAATCCCACTGTACAAGTCCCCCACCAGAGTTAGATAGGTTCTGCAGGAAGGTATCATTGGACCCCATCACTCTAAAGGATTGAAAGGTATCCTTAAGAACTCAGTGTCTCTCACTCATATATTCTGAAGCCTGTACTGAGGACATCTTGATCATTCCAAAGAGTAGCACCTTCCAAATATTTCTGTGTCCTCCATTAAGTGAAAACTTCAAAGAAGCAGGAGATATTTTACATACAACATACACACAGAGAATGTACACACATGTGATACTAAGCCAGCCAAACAGAGATATATAATTTAATACAAAGAAAAATTTAAGGATAAGATAATGAATGTTAACTCAGAGGGTTTTTTCCCCAACTTCAAAGCCCAAGCATCCAGCCCACTAACCTGGGACTGCTACCTAAAGACTACACAGAGACAATTGGTGATGGTCTCCGTTCTTTCTCCACATCTAGCAGAGTACAAAGCAACAGCAGCACTCCCCTGAGCTGTGTGCACTAGAAGCTTGGCTGAGATTTCTTAATGTTGCCAAGGCCAGCCATACACACCCCAAGTCAAGAGACAACAATGACAGTCACAGGATGCACAAAGTATCATGGACCTAGCTCTGGGAACTGGCCACAGGATGGCTGGGGAGAGGCTTCTAATGAAAGACAGGTAAGTGTTCATGCTGCCTTATGTATAGCCCAGGATCACACGGAGGAAGGAGAGCAGAGTAACCCACTGTGTGCTGGATTATGGGTGCTGCTCATTTAGTCTTCCCAAGAGCAAATATAGCTACTACTTTGGTATTAGAACAAAAAACCAGAGGCGTGTTCTTCTATGGACTGAAACCTAGAAAACTTTCCATGGGCCTGCACTGGGAGCCCTGCCTCTGTGTGCTCCAGCTTTCTGGGTAAGCTTTTATCACAGCAGTCAGTTCCCTTATCTGATTTTCTCAGGAGAGCTTCAGTTCTAAACAAAGTCTCCCACATAGTAGGAGTCAGCAAATGTGAAAGGATGAGTGATAGACAGCATGATGCTGGAGAACAGGCCTGCAGTGGAGGTTTGTATCATCTCTTGCCCCAATTCCATATTCTTAGCAACACTATTTTTAATGGCCTTTCTTCTCAAAAGACTTTCCTTCTCAAAATACTACTTTCTTACAGAAAGATCTAGCACTAGCTTATACAACAGGGCCCAATATCCTGCCTCTTTGTAACAGCTTCTTCTTTGTGCAGCTACAGTGTAAGTCTACAGCACATTTACCTAAGAGCCGACTAGTAAGAAAATATCTGAAGCTGGGCTTGTGGTGCACACACCTTTGATCTCAGGGCTTGTGAGGCAGAGGAAGGCAGACCTGTGAGCTGGGGGTCAGAACAGGACAGACAGAACTACATAGTGAAAGTGAGAACCTAGCTCAAAAACAAAAATCAAAACCAACCAACCAAAACATCAGAAACTTGAAAAAGAAATTCATACTACCAAAAATAAATTCTTTAGTCCAGATGGCTAACTGTTCTATGACAATAACACTGCTAAGAAATGCATGATACTATCATCAAACCATACTGGCTTCCGTGTCACCTGAATTAAGAGAATCCATAATGAGAAATGTGACATATACATAACAGGTGCCAGGTGCACACACTGCGATTTTTTAGGGGATTAGACGAGGTCTCTAGTGAGAAAGACAATGGGGTAGGGGTGGAATTTTAAATAAACTAGTACACATATTCATTACAGACAATGGTAAGAACTATGGAGAAAACACAGGAAACAGATGGTGCTGCAGATGACCCCTTAGTTAGTTATCCAGGGGTTCAAAAAGGTTTCCAGACAATGGAATGGGGATGAAAGCAAATGTCCAAGGCAGCAAGGGCCGCCATACTTAAGGAAGAAAATGAAACTCCTCAGTACTACTAGGTCTTTCCACCGAGAAGGGACAGGACTGCAGGAAAGGAAGCTAGCCATGTTGGCAGAGATCAGATCAGGGCTTTGGAGGTCATGGCAGGGGATATTAACAATGTTCCTGGAAGATGGGCTTTTACCAGCAGAAATAATGTGAAATAAGAGCCAGAAGATATAGCCATGTGATCACAGGAAAAATTCTTCCACCCTCAGTCTGTTTCCACATCTGTGAAACATTGACTTACCTCTGAAGGTTACTGTAGGATCAAATCGGATCCTGTGCACATAGACCATATAATCTCAAGTGTTATAAAAGGAACACAGCACTTTCCAAAAGAAAACAGTCGCCACCGGGAGCCAATTACCTGGCAGAGCAGTGAGCAGGGGAACACCTTCGATGAGAAGCATCAGCAAGAACATCCAGGGAGTAAAGAGGAGAGAGAGGATTAAACTGTGGAGATAAATCAGATTATTATTTTAGTATGGCTTAAATGAAAGAGAGCTGATTCCACAGAGCAGCCTTCATGCTCTCTTTAACTATGCCCACCCAACCTTCCTGCCATAAACATCAATACCATTCAATAAAGCTGTGCATGTCTGACCCTATGTGCATAATGTCCTAGCACATAGCAAACAAAACTTTTATCCAATAACCACTTAAATGACCAAACACAGTACTTAATGGACAGTCCAGGAACTTAGCCCTAGTGATTATCCACTATGTACCAGCCTTTCCCCAAGGCTGATATCACAGTAGTCAGTTTCTTTATCTGATTTTCTCATGAGAGCTTCAGTTCTAAACAAAGTCTCCCAATAGAAGAAGTCAGCAAATGTGAATGGATGAATGATAGACAGCATGATGCTGCAGTAGAGGCCTACTCCATGAAATTTCCTTTTCAAGGACAACTGCACAGCACATCCCAGCACACAACATAAGAATAGACAGAAGGCTCCTAGAGTTAGAATGTCTAGCTGCATTTAGCTACATGTTTAAAAGTCCCATGACCGCTGAGCTCCGCTGGCCTCTCTCCGGGGTCTATCACCAGCCATCTTACCTATCTTATAACAGGGTTACTGGCAGGGCCAACTCAAGCACTGTTTTTTTCAGGTCATACAGTGATTTAAGTTTCTTACCTACTGACCCTAAAAGGTGACTGAGAAGGTAAGAACACATCACATATGTCAGCACCAAAATTACAGAAGCAGACAGGAGGCTGAGGATCAAGCAGGGTATACAAGTATACAGAGCACCTCACTTAATGTTTGCTAGTCTTCTTTGTACTTTTCCCACAATACACAGTCCTTTGAGAACTGGGTAACTTTGTGACGTAAGACCGAAAGAGCTTGAGTGGTAACTTCAGAAGTACAGAAAAAGAACAGAAACTGAGCAAGTACACACAGCCCTGCAACTTCAGAAACATAGGGAAACCCATGATGCATTGTTCCTCACTTGTACATTGCAGATGTGGAGCAAATGATGGCCGTAAGTCTTGCCTTTGCATGCTCTGAAGCAAATATAATCTGCACTCTAGCTTAACAGTCCCCAAATCTATTGCATGCCACCTTCATGACCCTTTCTTTATCTGTCTAACACTTACACTACTGTCCATCTAGAATTTTCTTTACACCAATTATGTACATTCAGCTTTGTCCTGTTTCCACAAAGTCAGTCTGACATAGTAATTACACTTTTCTAATGTACATTATAATATATAACTTAAACAAATTAAAATCATTTCATAAACGCTCACTGGTTTCATCTTCTACTGTTCTAGTTAATTGTGAAACAGCAACTTCGCAGTGAATATTGCAAATGTACACTATTTAACATAATAAAAGGCTAAGTAGTCCCCAAATGACCAAGGAGCAAGAGGAAGCCTGACAAGTTTTGCCTTTCAGCCTCCATCAATTTCACAACTTCGAACTAAGGTTAAGCAACCCCATCTCTAAACTCAAAGAGTTATAAACGTCTATAAACATAATACCCACTGTGAGTCACTTTGAAACTGTGGA
Source organism: Sigmodon hispidus (assembly GCA_004025045.1). NCBI lineage: Eukaryota > Metazoa > Chordata > Mammalia > Rodentia > Cricetidae > Sigmodon > Sigmodon hispidus. The sequence goes on from PVIH01000005.1 coordinate 375,372, forward strand.
TCCCACTCAAGGCCTGAATATGCCAAGCCCCCCCTCAAAAGGGGAGCCAAGGAAAAGACTGAGGACAAAGCCCCAGGCTTTGATCACTTCCCCCAAAGGGCCTTCTACTTCCTGTGCTCAGACTATCACAGCACAGAGTTGGAATGGCAAACAAGACTAGAGACGATGAGATTCACTTTACATTTCTAATCAAAGTCCAAAACTAAAACAAGAGCTCAATGGTTATGAGCACGTACTGCTCTTCTAGAAGACCCTAGTTCGGTTCTCATCAGATCCCATGTCCGGCAGCTTCCAAATGCCTGTAACTCCAGGTCCACCAGTTCTGACACCCTCTGGCCTCTATAGGCACCTGAGTCACATGCATATATATACACATAAGTAAAAATAAACCTGGGTGGGGGGACTAAACTAAAACCAGGTTTCCCTTGAAATGTGTGTTACTAATAAGCTAACAACTGCAGTTGAACCTAAGAAGGGGACTGGCTGCAGTTCTTACAGATGAGCTCAGGGCAGCCATGGAACAAAGCTCTCAAGAGAGTCAAGAGTGATGGGGAAGCGATCTTACTCACCTCACGTGCACAAGCAGAAATGTGGGGAAAATCAGAAGCCAATGCTTTATTCTTTCTAAAGAAAAGGAAACTGAATGATAAAAGATGACACAAAAGATGATCTTACCTGCTTTCGTTCTCTCTTCCCAGCTGACGGTAACCAGAAACTAAAGAGAGAGAATACAGGAAGGAGACAATAAAAGAAGTGACAGCAAAGTCTGAATCAGGAAGAGGGTAAGGTACGTTACTAAGTGAAGACAGAGACCTGGGAGAGATGCGGCTGAAGGGCGCCAGCTGTGTGTGACAACAGTCTCACCCAGGTGACTGTCAATGGGAAGTTAAGACTGGGCAGGGGACAGCAAACTAAGACTCAGCCTTATCTCAGCTGTGCAGGGAGAAAAGAACTCCAACTCCCAAATTAGACGAGGTTAGCTATGCATAGGACTGCCACTGGGTACTGACCATAATGAGTAAGGAATAAATTATACAAGTTCTTCAGCATATACAAACGTGGGGTGTTTTCTTAACACGTGTAGTTGTATGATATGTGTGTATGTGTGAATGCAGGAATGCAAGTTCACGGGTCCACATGCTAATGTCCAGAGGGTAATGTCTAATGTCTTCCTGACTCACTCTCCACTTCATTTATTGAAGGAAGGTCTCTCACTGAACCTAGAGTTCCCTGCTGGCCAGCTTACCCTGGGATCTACTTCTCAAGTGCTAATATTACAGACAGGCCTGCCACACCTGCCTGCTTTTTTATGTAGGTGCTGGGGATCCAAACTCTGGTCCCTATGCATGATCCATTGAACCATCTCTCCAGTCCCAGCTGCATGCATTTACTCAGCAGCTATTCAAATTTGCCATGGAAGACCCATAGGAAGGCAAAGTACACAGCAAAGCCAACCATTTAGGAGATGAAGCTGTTATGAGAAAGGCGGATGATATTCCTGTGTAGCTACATTCATGCTTCCTACTCCATTCACCATGATAACAGGGACAAAAGATTTCTCCTTAAAGAGGAGAACAGAAGCAAACAGCCACTTCTAATCACCATTTTAAACAAAATTAAGAAAAAAATGCATTTAAAATATAAAATCTTAGTGGTATATACTAATATAACACCTAGAATTATGCCAGACAACAAAATAAATGCTACTCTGGAAAGGAAAAGAAAATCAGTCATGGTTTAAGACTTTAGCCATCTTAAAATTTTATTTTAATTACTGTGTGCGCCATAGCACACTGTGAGGATCAGAGGTCAATTGCGGAGTTCCTTCTTTCCTTCCACCTTTGGGGAGGTTCTGGGGATTGGACTATGATCATCAAACATGCAACAACAGGTGACAGGCACTTTTAGCCACGAGCCCTCGTGCCAGCCTGACTTCAGCCATCCTAACTGTCAGGAAGCACCAGTCGTTAGCTCTGAAGTCTCATAGAAAGGTTGCTTTCTAATAGCCTTCCTTCTCCACGGACCAGGCCAGGACAGCCAGCCAGTAGGCACCGAGGCACTTACTCTTTCTGCTGGGGGTCACTGATGATATGGCTTATTCTCTCGGTTCCTAGACTGCTTATGCTGGTCTCCTAAAAGGATAAGACAAGAGTGTCACCAATCCACAGAAGCACATCCGCATGATGCAAGCTGTCACCAAGCTCAATCTTTCTCTAGCTATGCCAGCCAAGCCACCTCAAGGTTGTGTAACCTTAAAATCCAACAGCGACTATTCTTTTAAATGCGAGTCCACCTTAAGAGCATAGTCTATTACTCAGCTACTCTCTGCTGGCCCAAACCCCCCTTTAAAAGTCATAAGTACTGTTTGTTGAAACTGGAAGTTTTTCAATTTTGAATTTAGTTTTGGGTAAGTATGTGTGCAGATACACATGTGTAGGCAAGGATAAGTGTGTGCAATAATGGAAACCAGAAGGCCAGCTCAGGTATCATCCTTCAGGCACTGTCTACACTTTTTCTCCTGTCTTGAGCTTACCAGGTAGGCAAGGCTGTGTGATCAGTGAACCTCAGACATTGTCCTGCCTCCTCCTCTCCAGTGCTGGGATTACAGGCATGCCAGCACACCTGAGGTTTTCTCCCACATGGTTCTGGAGGACAAACTCAAATCCTCAGCAAGCACTTCACCAGCCATGTTTATTTTAAAATTAACACATAAGTGAAATGTAAAGTTAATGTCAAATAATGTTTCAACATGTGTCTATATTGTCTATTGTTTGGATGTGGATATAACTTCAATACGGTAATATTTTTAGAGTACTAACAGAATAATGCTTCCTACAGTACTAGAGTATAAAGAAAGAAGCAGAAAACGTTTTCAGAAGATTCAATACCATGTTTTGTGTGTTTTCTTGGTTTGGTTTGGTTTTGTTTTGAAGACAGAGTTTCATTTGTAGGGAAAGTTAGCTCAAACCCCTGCTGCAGCTCCCAGAGTGTTGAGACTGGAGGTGTGCCTCACCACACGCAGGAGCCAGGTTTCAGCAAAAGACACACTAAGCTCCATGACTGAGGGCTCAACCACAGACAAACCCTCACTGAATACCTGCTGAATACACATGAATTCAACTATGTGAATCAGCCTAAAGAGTAGGAAGCACTTTAACAGAACCACCAGCTTTAGAAAAATTAATTTGAGGCCAGATTCTAAATAGGAGTGGAGCTAAGTGGAGGGTTTGCATACGGTAGTCTTCCTATTTTTTCACTCCTCTGGCTATGCCTCGAGATCAGAGATACACATGTAGAGAGGCCAAGGGAAAAGAGGGTGAATAATGAGGTATATGTTACAGGAGAAAAATTAACTTCAAATGCCGTAATATTTAAATTTACAGTTTATTACTGTGTAAATTACAAGCAGTACTTTTTGTAATTAGCAGCTCGCTGGCAGACAGCTGTGAATAAAACTCATTATTTATGATTACAGTTTAGAAAGAGAAGACAGGAACTGGGAGAGGAGCAGGAAGAGCAGAGCGGTGGCCTCTGCTAGAAATGACAGAGCTCCCTTTAAGGTGATCAAGGATGAATTTAAAAAGTACATCTCACCCTATCACTTCAGATCATTAGCTGCACATCCAATAAACCCTAGATTCCTCGAGCACGCTGAAGAGCCTTCATGAACTCACATCCATGGGAGCAGAAAGCTCTTACTTTGTTGAGCTTAAAGAAGGGCAGCAGATGGTGAGGAGACCATGACTCTACCTAATCAACAGAAGGGGAAGTAAAACCTTACTGTCCTCTCTTCTCAACTTCCGCCTGCCTTAACCCCATCTGCAGAGTGTTCCCTGTCAAGAGTGAGCTCCCCAACCAACAAGGCCGACCTTACTCCATATCTGTAAATGGAGTCAGCCAAAAGGAACATAACATGATTCTTCCAGTGATCAAATGCCTCTCCAGCCAGACTGGAATTTAAAGGAAGGAAGGAAGGAAGGAAGGAAGGAAGGAAGGAAGGAAGGAAGGAAGGAAGGAAGGAAGGATGGATCTGGCTGGAAAGACAGACAGCTCAGTGGACAAAGGCACTTGCTGCCAAATCTGATGACGTGAGTTCAATCCCAGGATCCACATGACTGAAGGACAGAAGTGAGGCCTGTACACTGTCTTCTGAGATAAACACACACAAACGAACTGACTTTGTCTCCTGTCTTCCTCCCTCCCTCCCCACAATGCTCCAAACTTCAGAAACTAGCTCTCTTGGCAGACTACAATGCAAGGCAGTAGCCAGATGACTGTGCCAGACAACCACACATGTGCCTCGGCAAACACTGTAGCAGACATTCTAAAGGCCTGACAAAGTCTTCCTCACTACCGTCTCCCCTGCCTGGTTAGGGAATCTTTTGCTTAAGCTAGTTTCTCAATCTCAAAGCTGGAAGACAATTTAAATAAATAAGACATAGATCTAAAGATTATAGGCCTATAATCCTAGGATTCAGGAAGCTAAGACAAAACAAATTCAAGTTGAAGGCCAGTCTGGGACACAAAGCAAGTACCAGGACAGTTTGGACTTCATAGAGACTCTGTCTCCAAAAGGTAAAAAATAAAAATAAATTTAGTTTAAAAATAATAAAGTTACCATAGGTTGAAGTCTCAATTCTGCTACCTGGATGCAGGGAACGCCACACATCTCTTACTTCTTTGAGCCTAAGTTCCCCTTGTGGGCTAAAGCAACAGCTGGAGGAATCAATGGCCCAGGGCCCAGCATAGGCCCTGGCAAGAACAGAAATGAACAAGAGCAGATATCCCTGGAGGCCAGGGAAGAGCTCCTGGACTACTGTGAAGCAGGCTTGGTGTTACTTTATGTGTGGGAAAACACTAATTGTTTGGTTATGTTGTTTAGCTTTCTCCTTTTAAATCAACTCTAGGATTAAAAAAGTCAAGTTAGAATAAAAACTCATTCATGAATTGAGGAGTTAAAGCAGCTGAGAGATTTTAAATCTATTCAATAATATAGGGTTAGTCACAAGTGCAGTAGAGAGATCCAACCACAGTCTACACAACAGAGACTTCAGTAAGAGCTGGGTTAGAACTTCTATGTGAATAAAGTATCAATCTTTCATGTTGGTATCCATTCAAATCCCACATAATGTTCATTCACCCTTCTTAACTCCCAGAACATTTCAGTTGGTTTCATTAACTCCACAGAGTCCTGTGGTGCCTTCAATTGCCAGTAGGGCAAATTCAAATCCCATGGGGACTACCTCCTTCCCACAGCACCAGAGAAACCATGAGATCTGTCACCTTCCCAGCCAGCCTTCTCCGACCCTTCCTAAGGCACCGAGCTGCAGCTCCTGGCAACCGATTCAGACGACCATGGTATCCTATGGAAAGAAGAAGGCTTCAGTTATTGCACTACAAGACCTATAAGCACTGAGGTCCTAGCACACTGGAGCTCTTACCCCAGCATCTTCATAAAGCTATCTGCCAAAGACTTACTGTGCCCACATCTCTGTCCAAGCAGTATGATCACAGGAGTGCCACTCTGAGCACCGAACATCAACAAATACCAGATAACTGGATAAATGGTTAACTGCTATTTCCTGAGAGTCCTATGTTTACAGAGTTAAAGACCTATAAACAATCCTGTTAACTATTGCACATCTTAGACAATGGCCCAGACATTCCAAAGAGTGAAATGACTTGGTTACAATATGGAGCTAACTAAAACAGAAGTATCCTGTTATGGGCCCTTTCCACACCATTCTGCTCCTTTAGAACTGAAAGAAAGCAAAGAAACAGACATGCACTTGTGTCAAAGTACACAATAATAGGATTGTTAAAACAAATACATTTAAAAAAAGTATTTTAAAACCATCCACTTAAAAGTGTCATAATTTCTTGTATGTGAATGTTCCTTGTAAGTGCTAATCTTTCCAACAAGCATTTATGAAGTATCGCATCAGCTTTACAACGGATATGTCGCTGTGATGTGACTAATGTCAAGTTTCCTAAATGTGGCACAAACTGAGGGTGTGTCCCAAGAACCTACACGGACTGACTAGGAGTAAAAGAATGCTGAGCTAACTCCACAAAGCAGATACAATGCATGGTCAGAGGCCTGCGAGGGACTGAGCAGGGCATGCTGCGTCCTTCCAAAGAGAACCATGAAGCCACGACCCTGACTTTCATCTTCTCCACAACTCACCTCTTTGAACTGGCCGGGAAGGGAAAAGGAATGTGGGATCTGAGAGTTTATCCAGTCCGGAGTCCATCCTTTCTACTTCAGTGCAGTGATCAGGAGCCCACTTGGGCAGAAGGTTATGGACAGTGAACCCAGGAACACATTCTCCTTCATAAAACCAATCACTTTGTTCATCATCCCCTAAAGCAAACAGACAGTGTCCTGAGCTGTCACGTTAAAATCCAAATGCTGGGTTTCTTAATCTATAGTTATGATACTGTCAAATAAACCAAAGTATAAAAGAACCTGCCCAGTCCCTCTCGGTACACAGTAAGATGAAAACTGAGGCATCAACCTAGTTCCACATGAATAAAATCTGTTCTAGCCTTGCAGTCCTCCAGAATCCATGTGGAAAACCAGAAAATACGTTATCTTTTTCAAAAACACAACAGCTCTAACTTATAGTGAGGTAACTAATGTCCAGAAGTCAGGATTAAGCTAGTAAATGAAGTCAGAATTTGAACATAGAACCTGACAAAGCCCAAGTGTTTTTCATAAAAAGCTGCCTTTCTTACTGTTATCCACCATGCAGCTAAACAGAGTTCAAAGCCATAAATATTCTCCAATTCAAAATTAGTTTTTATTACTGGGGAATTTTTATATATTTATATTTTATCATAATAAATTAGTAAAGAATTTATGCCCACATTTTATTTTGGTTGGTATCTCTTTGATTTTTGAACTACAAATCCAAGCTACCAGAAAAAAATAACCACAAAAACAAGCAATAAAATTCCCAAGACTTTTTAAGAAACTGTGACATTTGCCTGAGGTCACACTGTCATTAATGGTAAGGTCCCAACTAACCCATACATCCAGCTTGAACTTCCAATTGGCTACTGTAACAACAGCTCAGTTTCTACTAGAGTGCACTCCTGCCAACAAGACAGAGAAGAAGCACCTTCATGTCTGCTACCTCATCTCCTTTCAAACTGCAAGAATAAAGTAAACTACTACAAAAGCATCTAAAGTTCTGAGGCCTTCATTCCCCCACCAAATACCCATCTGCCAAGCATACAAAGCCACTAACATGCAGGATAATAATGACTCTTAAAATTAATGTGGATGTCTCCAAGGGGGCAATGAAGCCTGCATTCTGCAAGTAATAGCTATTACCACCAACACCAAAGAAAATGTTCTTTGGTATATAGTGTCTCACTATAAACAAACACTGCACATAGCCGTCTCTTGCTCAAACTTCAGCGAGCATCAGAAGCACCAGAAGGGCTTGTCAAACCAGGATGTGGGGAAGTGAGGAGGTGACGACAGAGGGGAGGGAAGACACACTGGGTGACATATAGACTGCTGGGACCTATCTACCAAAGGTTCTGATTTGAACCAAATACTACCAAGTTCCCTTCTGAAGCTGAGAAGGTCTGGGGAGTACAACCTGAGAGCACTAACTACATGTGCCTCACCAGCCAGTAACATAGGTGGACTCGGGACAGGCACTGGTCAACACGGCTGGTTTCTATGCACTGGGACATGCTCTTTCCACTCTCAGCCAGACACATTTCTCAGGGTATGCACTGCAACAGGTAAACTCATTACATCTTGCTTTCTGGCAATGAATTAATGCAGGATGGAATTTTAATTCTTATATCATTCACTTATGATGCAATAGTAAAAATTTTTAAAAAAGACTTGTAGTTGGGCATGGTGCCACACTCCTTTATTCTCAGCACTCAAGAGGCAAAAGCAGGAAGATCTCTGTTGAGTCTGAAGAGAGTCAGAGAGAACAGAGAGAGTTCCAGACATTCAGGACCATGAAGAACGGCCCTACCTCAAAAACCAAAATAGTAAGCAAATAAATAAATGAATACATCGACAAACAAACAAATAAAGGAGTGGCTGACTTTGTGAGACTGTCAGATCAAAACCCTGCCATTTTGCATTCTTCGCTCTGCCACCCTTTCCTAGAGACAGCCTTGGTAGTTTGGTGCCCAATAAAACGTTTTTTCTATGCACAGAGTAGTCCAGTTAGGGGCTTCACTGTATCCTTGCTTATACTTACCTGGGTTTATCAATATCTACTCCAGGCAATGTGTAAGATGCCATGGTTAGAAAGAATTCTAAGGGCTGGAAAAATGGTTGGGTGTTAGGATCACTTACTGTTCTTGCATAGTACGTAAGTTCGGTTCTAAGCACCTATGTGGCAGCTCACAACCATCTATCATCCTAATTCCAGCTGATCTGATGCCTTTTCTGACCTCTTCAGGGTCATGCGCCCTCATGGTGCACATACATACACTCAGGCACACACACATACACAAAAAAATGAAATGAATATTTAAAAATAATAATCCCCAGCTGTGAAATGCTTTAATGGAAAGCACATAACATGACAGGTGATTTTTAAAACACATACACACACACACACACACACACACACACACACACACACACACACACACGTAAAGGCTATCAGTCAGGGTTCCTTCAGGAAAAAAAATGTACATTTAAGTGGTTTATTCACCAAGGACACTACAGGGTTTATTCACATGACTGTCATAATTTTCAGGCATTTATACTTAAATAAGGTAAAAATTATTCCTCAGTAAAAATAAAAACATACCAACCCTCCCCAAAAGAATTATGTATGAGATTATTATTGGTTATAATTAAAAGAAACTTTCATAAGATCTAGCCTTGATACTCTGACCCCATGGACCAATGATTCTCAAGCTATACGCTACTATATAAGAATCACTTCAAGGGGGCTGGAGAGATGGCTTAGCGATTAAGAGCACCATCTGCTCTTCCAGAGGACCCAAGTTCAATTCCCAGCACCCACATGGCAGCTAGCAACTGTCTGTAGTTCCAGTTCCAGTCAAACACCAAGGCAAATAAATAAATAAATAAAGTTTAAAAAAAAAAAAAAAAAAAGAATCACTTCAAGGACTTATAAAAACTACACATTTCAGGAACCAACTCCAAATCTATTTGATTTCTAGCAGCTCAGAAAATCTCAAGTTTGCACAATTTCCCAAGTGGCTCTCATATGGAATCAATCACTGAGACAAAGTCTCAAAGCTAGAATGAAGATTACTTTTTCAGGGAACTAGAGAAAAAGCTCAGTGGTTAGGAGTGGGTACTGCTGTTCCAAAGGACCAGAGTTTGCTTTCCAGCACCCATATCAGACAGCTTACAACAACATGCTCCAAGGGGGACCTGATGCCCTCTGCTGGGCTCCATAGGCGACTGCACTCACATGCACATACCCACACTCAGACACACATGTATGCACACAAGTTAAAAATTAAAAATAAGAGTCTTAAACACCTTCTAAATCAGTAAGAATATTACCTTGCCGTCCTTCGTCGTTGGTGAAGAGCCCTGCATCGCTGCTGCTGCATACACTGCTAGTTTCACTGGAAAAAACACAAGAGCACTCAGCAACTCCAGTCAAAGACCAATGTCAAATGGAAACATCCCAGTTGTCTCTCTAACCTCCCTTGAGCCCAATGGCCAAGCTGATATGTAAATTTCACAGAAAAGAAACAAAGTTTACTCACCCTCCTCTCAAAGGTAAGAGAAGAATGCTAAAACTCTTACATATTAAACAGTTCCAGTACACTTCCAGTCACTGCCAGAGGAGGCAGCACCTATAGCTTATTCTCCTTGCCCCCTTCCTTCTGGTATGACCCATGAGGACTCAGTGGGCTGTCCAACAGCTTACCTTTGCAGATGAGTGCAGAAGCCCTTGGTAGCTTGTACAGTTTTAAGTGGTTGGAAGAAAAACTCCAAAAATGAGTACTTTCTGACATGCAGAAATTACATTAAATTCAAATTTCAGTGTACATAGATAAAGTTGTATTAAAATGCAGCCATGCTCATTCATGTATGTACCACCCAGGACTTACCATCTGCAGAGTAAGCAGTTGCAACAGAGAATGGCCAGCCTACAAAGTCCTCAATTAATGGCTATGTGGCTCATTACAAAGTAAGCATGTGCATCCCTGCATTACAAGTTCTACTCTAAGAGGACATTGTTTCCATTGTTTCAATGTTACAAGACTAAAAGAGGGGTTTTATCATAAAGTCTATCAAGTTTCTTTCTATTAATTTCAAGTCACAAGCAACACTACAATATGCAATGCCTCTATGATTATGTTTGTATACACAATCTATTCTCTCTTTATAGTCCAAATTAAAAGGATAGGCTCAAAAAGTATCTGTTGATCAAAAAAGATGATAAACATTTTCTCCTGCTGTGTCAACAGCATTTAAAGAGAATGCTCTTGAAGGAACTTGGACTGAACTTATCTAAGTGTTTCCTACATGGAGTCTGTGAAGCCATCATCAGGACTCTAAGACTATGACCGAGGGAGGTATGTATAATCTTGATTTAAAACATTATGTCGATAGAATATTTATTCCATAAAAGTATCGTTATTCTATCAGTGTGGAAATGAGGATTATCTGGTGGCATTTTCTAGTTCCGTGTATTCCCTCAGAGTAATTTGCATTATTAAACTGTAAATACATGTTTTAAAATGTTGTTAGCCAGTGGCCGTGTTGTGGGTCTTTAATCCCAGCACTCAGGGGGCAGAGGCAGGCAGATTTTGGTGAGTTCCAGGGCAGCAAGTGTACACAGAGAAATCCCAACTTGACACAACAACTTGAAAAGAAAATTGTTAGTACAATTTGCTAAGGAGGAAAGGAAGTGGGAGCTGCACAGCACGGCAACAAGACCTGAGAACCTGCAAGCTACAAGAACGACCTTGCTAGTAGGGCGGGTACGTCCGGTTCTGAACTGAGCCAATGGTATCTAGTCCTACAGCTCTCCTCACTCATTTCCTGCTCAGAGACTTTTAAAATTTAGATTTACTTTATTTTATATGCATGAGTGTTTTGCCTGCATGTATATACTCTTAGAAATACCGTCAGCTTCTCTGGAACTAGAGTTATGGATGGTTGTAAGTCACCATGTGGGTGCTGGGAACCAAACCCTGGTCCTCTTGGAAGAGAAATAAAGTGTCCTTAACTGTTGGGCCATCTTTCGAGCCCTGATTATGATTCATAACAAACGAGACCTGTTAAATTACTGAATAATTTAATCAACTATAAAATGTTAAATTAATATTCTATTGGAAACTAATTCATAAGACACTTGAGATGTAGCTCAGTGGGAAAAATGCTTGCCTAGCATACATGAAACCCGGGGTTCAATCCTAGCTCTGCACAGTCCAAGTGCAGAATGTACACACACAATCTCAGCACTTGAATGTACAGTTAGGAGGATCAGAAACCCAGCCATCCTCTTAGACAATTGAGTTCAAGGCCAGACTATATACAAGACACCCTGTCTGAAACAAACAAAAAACAATTAGAAATAAAAGGTGAGGGAGGGGGAAAAGCCCAGGTAGGAAGATGGACCCACAGGCAGGCAGGCAGCTTTGGTTTTGTTTTTTGAGACAGGGTCTCTCTACACAACCCCGACTGTCATGAAATTCAAAGAGATCCTCCTGCTTCTGCCTCCCCAGTACTGGGATAAAGGTGTGCACCACTACACACTTCATGAAGGCTGAGACCTTTCAGTAAAAACAATGTTTTAGCACCTTTATAGACTCAAGAATGCACACTGTCAGGCTCCTGGATAGTCTTTCCCACCCCTAAGTCTTCCAAGTGTTTTTTAAACTTTTGTCAGGAGCCTTTTGACTGAACAAGGAACAAGGCTGTTTCTCCTTTCTGCTCAGCGAAACGGATCCCACCTCTGTAGCATCCACCCCACATGTGGTCCTGTGAAGCTCAACAGGAGTTGGTTCTTACTTTCCACCATGTGGTTCCCAGAGACTAAACTCAGACTTGGCAGCAATCACCCTTACTTGCTGAACCATCTCACTGGCCCCATGAGTTTTCTTCTTTCCCCACATGTGATCCAGGGATCACAGATCATCAGCTTAGCAGCAAGTATCTTCACCTTTGGAGCCACCTTAGTGACCTCATACTTCTCTACAATGCTTTCCACTTAAAAAATGTCTCCATATTTCATTAAGCAGTATGATCACCATTTTAAATGAGACACAAAATTAGAGCCTGGATTTTGGACCACCAACTGTATTATCTAATTACCACAGCATTATTGCAAAAGCAACTGAAGCACATCCAAATGGAATAACAGAAATGTAAAGAAAGCCACTTTAGCCAGCTCCTCTAAAGATTGATCCTCCCACCAGCATTCTATTAGAATTAAAAGAAGGTGCTTTCACGCACACATCACTTACACTCTGCAAGTAGTATTTTGCTTTATCACATATCTAACTCACATATCGAATCTTCCCACTAAAGCTTCTTTGTAATTAGAGGCTCTCAGTGGAGCAGGTGATTAGGCACAGTATTCACATCCACATAAGCAGGGACCTCAGGAATGAGCCCCATAAACTGCTCATTATACCTCATCTACTGCAGCCATCTCAGTCAACCACTTCACAGCCCAGCCTTACAACCCTCAGTAGTGACTCAACCGCTTTTGCCTCCAAAATGTTCTTTCCAAATTCTGAAAATGAACTGTATGTACTTTTAGGAGATTAAAGGTTTTAATTTCAAATGATCATAAGGCCTCTGGTTAAAAAGTATGGTATCTTTATTCTCTAGGAAAAATCAGTTGTTTGGTTTTATTTTGTTTTTCAATTTGAAATTCATGCTTATTATAGGAAGCTCAGCCAATGAAGTGAAAGCTCAATCTCAGCAGAGAAACACCTTCAGTAGTCATTCTCAACTAGAGGTGATCTCGCAACCCCCTCTCAGAGTCATTTAGTGATGCCTCAAATTCCCCCCGTCCTACTGGGGATAGAAGCCTGGTCCTCACCACTGAGTGTACATATCCCACCACAGTCCTTGGAAGAATTACTCATAATTATGACATATAGGGTGAAAAGAGGGACAGAAGTACACTGGAGCTTGCTATCCAGACAGCATAACTGAAAACCAGTGTCAGTGAGACCAAAGGACTAAGGTAGACAGTGACAGAGGAAGACACCAATATCTTCCTCTGGCTCCACACCCAGGTGTGTACATCTGAGTGTACACATTCACACAACACACACACACACACACACACACACACACACACACACACACACAGACAAAGTTGAACTACAAAGCTGCCATGTACATTTGTTGTTCCCATGCATTAGCCAAGAAGCTTAGGAAGTTATCTATTACATATAATCTTTATATATTTAACTAAACAGAAATTTATGGCTCTTATTATTATGTAAGATTTTAGGTTAAGTTTTCAAACTAAATAATAATGTACTTAACAAAAACTTTAAAAATCTTTTAGACTCCAGGAGAAGAAAGAAGTGTCACTTCTAGATGCATTGACCAAAGACACCCTTGCTCTTCCCACCTATTTTCTGCCACACTCTGGCAGAGGCTCTGCAATTACCGACATCATAAACCTGGACCTGCACACTGGAGCACAGGGTCACCTGGAGACAGTTCTCCAGGACAATGAGTTTGTGTTCAGTTCCACACCATTCATGGTGCCATGAATGAAGGCAGCAGCCTGCCCAGTTCACGTGAATAGAAAAAGACTAGAATGACTATGTAGTTTGCTGGGTACACTAGGCTCAGAAAAGTCCACCCATCCTTTTAACTCACTGTCCACATATTTGTAGCAATCGCAATTTAATTTTAGGAGGGTAAAAGTTCATTTTTAAGGGGCCTACCTTTCTGTATATGTATTTGTGTACTATGTACATGTTGGTACTTGCAGAGGCCAAGAATAGGTGTCAGATGCCCCTGGCATTAAAGTTACAGATAGTTGTGGGTGCCAGGAATCAAACCTGGGTCTGCTGAAAGCGCAGCCAGTGCTTTTAACCACTGAACCATCTCTCCAGCCCCTATTTCTGAATCTTTCTATTGCCTTTCCACATGAAATTTATCTTTTGTACGTGTAAGAAGAAAACAATGCTTTTCTCCTCAAAATTCTGACAGCAAATAAAGTCCCTCACGTCTATAACTAAGGATAAATGTCATGCCATTTTCATCCTTTTTAGGATCTGTTTTCATACCTGTTCCACCCAACTGCCAATGCAGAACACAAAAGCATTGCCAGGACATGTATGGGGAGAGAATTATTTTCACTAGATCTCCATTCTAAACTTAGGCTCTTTTTTTTTTTTTTTTTTTTTTTCCCAATTCCGGAATCTTTTTTCTTTCCACCTCAGTCTTATCTCTTAAACCCTCCTTTTCCAATGCCTGGGTTTTTCTTTGGGAGAACACATGTACGGACTGGGCCTCTGATCTCTTGTCCTCCAGACCTGATGTCCTCGTTCACCAGCATCTCCTCCACCTGTATTCTGGGAGACCACCAAAGTTTTCCATATCATCAACTCAATTTCCTTCCTTCAGTTTGTAATTACAATTACACCTTAAATTTTCTTGCACTTTCCTCCTAAATACTGGTTGTCTGAATAGTCATCTTCCAATTCTGTTTCCTATTTCAAAATGAATCTATCTTTTTATATTCTGGTGAATTCTTCCTAAAATATTCTTCTGATTCCCAATGCAGTCTTCAAAGGTTTGTTATTCCTCTGAACTTGGAGAACAATGTTCCCCTTTACCTTATTCTACAGAATGTGTCCAAAAGCCTCTTTTTTCTTTTAGTGAACATGTCTCAAATTATTTGTATTTTTTTCCCTTTAAATAAATGAAACTGGACAGAAATGAATTCCTCTGAGTTCATGTTCCAGTATGTTTTTAGTCATGTGTCACTGTGCAAAGTAGCACACTTCATTATGGCACCTTCATAACTGCAATCACATACCTAGCTCCTGTCCACCCTGACCACGGCCCCCTCCCGTGCTGGACTCCTGTTTCCTCTACCCACACGGCTGCCCCACTGCTTTCAAGTCTTTTTTCAAAATGTCTAGGTTCCATATAAGATAGACACATTTTGCTGATCTCCATTACTAGTCATTTTTCTGCAAATGATATGGCTCCAATATTCTTAATAGTAAGGAATATCCTATTATTTCTGTAAACAGTATGTTCTTTATCAGCTGGGCTGAGCTCATAACCTGACTGTTGTTAATAGTGTCAAAACAAACATGGACATACAAGTATCTCTATCTTGTGCTGGCATGGAGATATATATATATATCTCCAGGAATAGCATAGCTAGAACATTAGTTTTCCTAGGCGCTTCCATACTGATTCCCCAACCCCATCCTTGCCAGCATTTGCTATTGTTTGATTTCCTGCTGACAGCCATTCTGACTACAGCAAAGCTGAATGAATGTCAATGTCGTTTTTGATTTGCATTTGCCTGATGGTTAAGGATAATGAACATTTTTTTATATATATATTTACTGGGATTTTTGGACTTCTTTTAAGAACTGTCTGCTCAAATAATATGCCCATTTACTAACTGAACTATTTATTTTGGTGTTTAATTTTCTGAGTTCTCTGTAGACTCCAGATATTAACCAGATGAATAGCTGGAAGATTTCCTCCCATTCTGGAGGCTCTCTTTATTCTGGTAATTATTTCTTTTGCTGTGCAGCATCTTCTCAATTTCATATAATCTTATTTGTCAAGTTTGAGAATTATTTCATTGTCCAAAGGCCAGAAAGTATACATATAGGCCCTCAGACCCATTCTCCTTTCCTGGACCCACACCTGACTAATAGACATGAGGAGGCCTTGATATAATCTCCAGGAATACTGGGGTTTGAACTCACACAGGTCTACTAGACTGACACTGGATCACCTCCCTACTCTCACTACCTGATTGTCACCCACCCACCCCAGGAATTTGTAACAAATTGAGGCATACGAAACACTACCATCTCCAGAATGCACTACAGAGGGACTTTTTTTTTTTCTTTTCTGACCATGCAATACTAAACTGTATGTTTGAAGGCTCAATTTCCCATGACTGCCTCCTACACACAAACATAAAACACACATAGAGAACCAGACTTCCCTATCCAAGTAGACTCCAAACAGAAAACTGAAAGTTGTATGTTGGAAGTGAGGAAGGAGCAATGTTCCACTAAGAAGTTCTAGCCATATTTAATTTCTGAAGCCAGGGTTGCCTGGGGAGAATGCACTCAGGGTCTTGCCTTTTCAGGGAAGGCTGACAAGATTACATTCCACAGTATACCAGCCTGCAGCAGAGGAAACCTTACAGATCAGCCAACTCTCGAGTCCTGGTTTCTGGTAATGTAAGTGTACAAATGTTTCAGTTTTTCCTGTTGTTTTAAGCTTTTATTACATTTGTTTGATTGACTGATGGGGACGGGGGATGAGCACCACAGTGCATGTGTGGAAGTCAAAGGACATCTGGTGCTTTACTTCCACCACATGGGTGCTCAAGACTGAACTCACTTCACCAGGCTTGAGGCAAGTAGCTTCACACACTGAGCCATCTCACTGGAGCAAATGTCTGATTTTTCATAAGTATTCTAGTCAGTAGTCAATGTTGTAATTAGAAGCCTTTTAAAATAAAAATTCACAGTAGCAGGTAGACTAAGAAGCATAGGACCTCATGTGTCAGGGGTCCTTAGAAGTGTCCAGTTTATTTTTTTCAGCTCTGTGATAATGGCAATGGTCATCAGGCCCATGCTGGAATTCCTACTCATTGCGGTAACCTAGAACTCAGGACTCAGTGAAACAATCCACTTCATTTTCTGAGTTCTGTTCTTTAATATTATACATTTACTGTTTAGCTCTGTACTTTCTAGCAAAGCTCTTTTGAAGATCTAAGAGACAGATCTTCAAACACAGTCATATCACATATGCCTCCCAAAGTGTCTTCCTGATGTTTCTAAGGACAAACTATGAGAACTGAACTAAGCCTAAATAAGCAATCTGTGCTAGTTTTCCAATACCTTTCAGTGAACGTCACCAACTGTAAAAAGATAAGCATGTACTTGGTCGGCATCTGTTTACAGAAAAGAAAAGCAGAACATTCCAACACTACATATTCTTTCCACTGCCCCAGTAACCCCTGATTAATGACCTCCACTTGCAAAGGAGACTACTTACCTTAACCATGAAATAATGAATGCTATTGATCCAACAAGCTACTGCTATAGAATGTTATTGATCGCCCAATCTTTGGTTAAAATGGTCCTCATTTAGCAATTTCACTGTCACAAACACCTGGAGCAAAGCACACTCATAATTAAAGAGTTTGGGGCAGTTAAAATGAGAGGTGATGGACAGAGATCTCAGCTTTCTCCCATTTATTCTTGCTTCTGAGCTATTGTTTGTGTCAGAAGGGATATTGATTTTCTATAAAAATAAGAAAACAAGAGTCACCAAGGGGCTACAGAAGGTCAGCTTGGGCTGGGGAAGGAGGGGACAGGTCTAGCACTCTATCTCTGTCACTTGCCTTCCAAGACAAGGGACTATTTTCTTTCCTATGAAACCGTCTCTAATCCATCACCTGAGGAAGGCTCCTGATGATACTTTAGGCCATTACCCAACCAATTTGCTCATAAAAGAACAAACAACGAAGAGTAGAGAAAACCAGGCTAAGTTCCATCACCTAATGAGTGATATTTGGAAAATGTGCATGAAGACTAGAAGAAAATAATTTTACAGAATTTGTAAAATCTCAGAGTATTCACTCCCATAAACACACAAAGACATTACAGTGATAAGGTGCTCTTCTTGAACAGCATGAATGAAGCTGTTACGTCACACTCTTTCCTAAATCCTCACATTCTTGGCTGGAACACAACTAAAGGACAGAAAGAAAAGCGGAAGCAAACAGCAGCAATTTTAAGCTGTTAGCAATAAGTGAATGTAAGTAAACTAGAAATAAAGCCAATTAACATAAACATTACCAAATACAAAATATTTCATACATGGTTTTTAAAACATTACCCACAGGTTAATAATCAACTTCTTGTCTCAGTCATTTCACAAGGTGGATCAAGGTTAGTGAGTTTACACTGCCAGTGGTGTGAACCCTCAACATGACTGACAGGAAGTGAAGTTCAACCCTTTGATCTCTATGTGACTGAAACATGGCACTGCCAAGCAGCTTCATTAAATAATAGCCACAGGGATTCTTGAAAGAGCTTCTTTTAAAACAGGAGGTAGGGAAATTTTAACATAATCAACTTGCCAAAAGGAAGTAATATACAAATGATAACTATTTTCTATTTGCAGCCTAATGTTAGCCCTGTTTATTCAATATGCTTAATACCTGGGGTTGGGGTGGGGATCAGTTTCAGAGTACCTGCCTACCAGGTACAAAGCTGAGTTCAATCCCCAACACCAAAGTAGAACAAATTATAAGCCATAAGCCTGTAATTCCAACATATAGGAAGCTGAGGCAGGAGGACTGTAAACTGAAGGTCATCCTGAGGTAAAGACCCTATCCTAAATAACAATATAATAATAATAAGTAAAAAGAACAAAAGCAAGTTAATAATTAAAAGCAGCTTGTAAATTGAAAGATTTTATTCCACTTCACTGTTGAGGAAAGTCTGAACATATTCTGATGCCAGACAAAAAGAAGCACCCTTCCCTCAGCAGAATTTATTTAGGGGAAAAATACAGGGCATTTCATTTGTAACTACAGATAAATGGAGACAAGTCAAGGAATGACTTAACATTTCTTTAAAATTTTGATTTTAAAAACGAGTATTGTAGGCCCAGGCTTGTCTCAAACTCCTGAGGTCACTGAGAGCACTGGTCTTCCCCGTTTATTTCCCAGCTGCTAGTACAAGACTGTGATGCCACATCAGGCAATTTAGTTACAGCACTGCAGAGAGTCTTTCTCAATGCACCTCTATATTACTGTCATAATCCTACCACCTATCTTCCCTATATTCTAAAAGAAATTGGGAAACAAGTTAATAAATGAAAATAGAATTGTTTACAGGTTAGCCAAGATTAGGGAGAGAAAAACTCCTAGGGTCTCCAGCCATTTCCTGTAACAGTGCTACCATCTAGGATGAACTAACCCTGGAAATATACCCATTATATTAACCTAACTGTGAGATGAGCTGCCAGACCCTGTGATATCTACTCTTGGAGGCAAGCACCTCCTCTGTTCACTACTAGGATTTCAGCCTCTCCGTGCCACCTCATGGGACTCCTGAGAAAATGTTAGGATTATTCAAACAATGGACCAAAACAATTACCAGTGGGCAGTGAGGGCACAAGGTCTCTCTTCTTTAAGGTGTGTGTCCACAAGAGAGGACTGGATCTCCTTAGAGCTGGATTACAGGATTAGGTCATCCAACGTGGGTTCTGAGAACTGATCTCGTCTTTTTGAGAAAAGTACTTTTAACTACTGAGCCCTAATTCAGTCTCCACGAGGATCTCCTTTTAGAATGCTTCCTCTCCAGTTTGGCTCACACAGGGTCAATGTCACACTGTCACTTCACCATTATTTCTTCAGTGACAAGCACTTTGGCATCCCTATCACTGCAAAGCTCTGAAGTCCTAGCCAGGGGGAAAGCCCACCAAGAAGAACCAGGTCTCATCAATGTGAAAACAAGACCTTCACAAGAACTCCTGTTGACTTCAGTTTTTCCTGGCTGTTGAATTAGAACTCAGAGCCTTACAGCCCAGGGTAGGAAGGACAGAAGACGGAAGCACCACCCCTGGACCACAAGCCCTGTGCTGGGAGCTGTGCTTAGTGAAGACAGCTGACAGTCTCTAGCACACACCAGACCTTCAGTTAACAAGAAATTCTGGGGAAGAAAAACACACAACCAACATTCTAAAGGGTTATTTTAATTCTGCGTTCTTAATTGTAAGAGTCCAGGATGTAAATACTTGATCTTACAGCTAACTTGAATGTCTCAAACAGAAGGTTTCAGAATCATAAAAAAATACAAGTTGGCTAAGCAGTTCTTGTTTGATTAAAAATAATATATGAGTATAGGGGAAGAGGGCTTTCATAATTTTAAAAAACTACATATAAGTTGGATAAATAGGTCTTATAAAGAATCAAACTTATAAGAAAATTACAAGACAAACTGTGAGCCTACCTAAACAGAGCTGAACACACTGGCAAAATATACAGTTAGTAAGAAAAAATTTGAAAGTTAAACTAAAAACCATTGAGAAAAAGAACTACACAGACCTAGATAGTTGGCCCTGTTACCAACACAGGCTTGCCTGGTGAACCTAAGCTTTCTGTCTTTGAGGGTGGAAACTTCACAAGAACAAGGTCCTAAGAAAGGTCACTTGTGCTACAGCTGTAAAACATAAGAGGCAGCCAAAACTGGTGAAATACGAGCTTGAAAATCAGATTTGACTCTCAGTTTGGACACTAGGTGACCCTGGCCAATTACACAAACTGTAAACCTAGTTTTCTCTTCTAAAAATACAAATAATGAGCTTCTACCATACAGGAAAATTGAAAAAAATAAGTAAGAATATCCAGCAGGCATGCAGTACAGTGCCTACTACACAGAGTATTTAATAAACCTGTAGTGCTCAACCCACAAAACAGCCACCACTGACAGCATCTGAGTGGATACAGGAAGAGGGGTAGGAATACGGCAGAGCTGCTACACATCCTGCAGTGTGCCTCGGACATCTAAGGCATCCTCAGAGAGAGGTCACATCTTAACTCTAGTAATACTATTGCAGTATCAAGCTGCCAAGTATCCATGTCTTCAGAGAGATCTGACATGAGAAGTGAGCTACCAAAACTACACTAACATTTTAAACACGCAACCATCGGACTACTTTATCACGGGATACTAGACTTAAGGGACTCACAGTTATTTACAGCTAGACTGTCTGCCATCGGGAAACACTCAAGGACTGACAAGGATGACTGAGGGAGCAGGTAAAACACCTGTCGCCAAGCCTGATGACCTGCTTGGAGAGTTTGTTCCTTCTC
Organism: Sigmodon hispidus; assembly: GCA_004025045.1. Taxonomy (NCBI): domain Eukaryota; kingdom Metazoa; phylum Chordata; class Mammalia; order Rodentia; family Cricetidae; genus Sigmodon; species Sigmodon hispidus. Next base: position 396,428 of record PVIH01000005.1, read on the forward strand.
TCTTTCCCTCTCCCCCCTCCTCTCTGGAAGGGAGGAAAGAAAAGAAGGGGTAGGGGGCAGGCAGACAGGCAGGCAGGCTCTAAAGAAGCTGAAGAGATGGCTCTCAGTGGGTAAAGTGCTCACTGAGCAAGCATGAGAACATGAATTTGGCCCCTAACACCCACTTAAAAGCCGGGCACAGCAGTGCACGTCTGAAATCTTACTGTGAGAGCTGAGACAAGTGAATTCCCATCTAATCAAGCCAACTGGTGAGCTCTGGGTTCAGTGACAGACGATTCCCCAAAACAAAGTGAAAAATAACAGAGGAAAACACACACCATCCACCTTGGGCCTTGCACATGCACACATGTACACAGGAAAAATAAGAAATGGATAATAGTCAAATTATAACTAGCAGAAAACAAAATTAGAATTATAGCCCCAAAGTATATAAAGCCATATTTTTTTTTTTTTTTTTTTTTTTTGAGACAAGGTTTCTCTATGTAACAGTTCTGGAACTTGCTCTGTAGACCAGGCTGGCCTGGAACTCAGAGATCCGCCTGCCTCTGCCTCCTGAGTGCTGGGATTAAAGCCATGTGCAGCTCGCATTTATTTACAAACCGCCCACACCTGGCACTAGCATGCTTTCTCCGTTATAACTGTCGGTACCAGCCTTTGCTGATACCTTGTTTCTAAATAACAGTAGCTTTGTGTGAACTGGACAGTATAAAAGATAGCAAATTATTTTTAAAGACACATTCTTGGTTTTGCATTTAAAGTACAACTATGAAATTATTTTTAAGACCAAATTATTTGTTACGAACAGCTTTCTTGACATAGCAAAGTAGATGCATGAAGGACACTTTGCAAACCAGCTGACTACAGGAAGGCAACAAAGGCAACACTAGCCTGGCTAGCCTAGAAGAGAGTGGAACGCACTACAGGACTGTGGGTTTGCACTTCAGGACGAGATCTCACCATTCTGACATGTTCTCATCAGAGCCCTGCTTCTGCTCCTCTTCACACTCCATCCTTTCTTTCCTTCCCGTTTTGCTTAGGAAAGCCCTGTTCTCTGCCGACTCACACAGCCCATGGCCGGATGAGGTCCAGGGAGCGTTCTCCTTCCATCGGGACAAACGCTGCTTCTTGGCAGACTTGAACCTGCAGCCTCTCTCATAGCTCCAATCTGACACTTTCAGCTTCTGCTGAAGACTGGCAGCCACCTCCGACGTCACTCTCTTCACCTTCCGCCGGCGCCTGAGTGGGCGACAGGGTGCATTTTCTGTAAAGGAGTCAGATTCATGCCAAGAATGTTGCTTACTCCTAATGATGGCACTGAGAGCTGGGTGCCGTTTGGTCATCATTGTGTCATCAGAGTCACTGAGATTTGTGAGCAGAGCCACTTCTCGACAGTCCTTGGTGGCCTCATCCAGACTTGACTCCGAGGCTTCACTGAAGCAGCAGGCATGCTCTGCCAAGTGAGAAAAGTCAGACCTACGCTTCCGGCCTCTGCGCTTCCGAAGCTGCCGCCTCTGCTGCCTGGGGCTCAGGGCCATCTCCTCCCATAGCTCACCAAGCTTATTCTGCTCAGATGTCTGTTCCAAGGCTGAAGCTAAGTCATGTACTAGCTCATCCATGAGGCCACATCTGCCAAAAAAAAAAAAAAGAGAGAAAAGTAGAAGAAAAGCTTGAAACAAATCTTGAAACGACCTGCTGTTTTCCAGTAATTTTATAGAAAGCATATAACATGCTGTGGCTTCCCGCCTGGCTACAGGAAATACTCTTTTCATCCAGCTACACTTACCACTGTCTCTAACATCCATGCACCCTTAAACCACAAATATAAGGTTAAATATCTAAACTCAACATATTCAGTGGCTCACCAGAAGATAACTGGGACATTAGCAAAAACAAACAGAGCTTCCTCTTTTCTCCAACTAAATGTGCCCCCTGATTGCTTGATCATGAGAAAGTGTTTCACCAGAGAGGAACAGCAAATCACACAACTTCAACACTATGGTGGAGGAAAGGGAGCATCAGACAGGATCCAGTCACAATGGAGGTCGAGGCTGTGGGCTGGGATACCTCCTAAAAATGCTTGCAGTAGACAAAGATCTGAGTGGTACCTATTGAGAAGACTTTGTAGTGTTCAGAGTCAGAGGATCTGTGGTTACCTAAGTAGGTATTCAGAATAAGACAAAAAAGAAGGCTCATGTCTGGTATTACTATGGTATCAATTGCCCCCTGGAAGTTACTTGACACAGAGTACTGTAGAATATGACACTTTTTATTATGACTATTATTTTAGTACAGGACTTTGAGATTGCTCATCCTGGTCACCCCAATTATGTGCTTTGGTGCCAATCGTACAAAGGCAAGACATAAATGAAACTAAAATAAATTTGAAGGGTAGAGGAAAATGTCTGGCTAGCAGACCCTTCCAACAACCCTTCCAAGGCATGAGCAGCAGAGTTAACTTTCAAATCTCCATTTTCAAAAGAAATGTCTAATACCACCTGTACAACACCTGAATTTCGTATACTAAAATAGCCCTTTCTCCCCAGCTCTTGTTAAGCCCCAAAGTACATCTCTGCCATAATCAGAGCTTGAAGCTGAACTCAGATTACACTTCCTTTCATGTATTTTACATTTTACAAAGAGCTTTCTAAAAACTGTTCCCACGGGGTCCCTATGTCAACAAATTCAAAGGCAGAAAAAGTCTTCTGGTTTATGAGTCACATCTGTGACAGCAACAGGGCCACCTAGCTCCAAAACTAACACCGAAACAAACTTCCTCAAAAGTGTCAAAAGCCTTACACATAACAAGACCGCTTCCCTTTAGCAATCAGTAGTTTAAAATGCCAGGACTGGGGTTTGGAAGACAGCTGTCCCTAAGCCCAAAGCAGATAAACACAAGGAAACAGCAAATCTAAGTAACAAAGAACTACAGCTTTGAAACTCAGGCACAAACTTTAACGTGGGACAAAGTGTCCTCAAATGCTGGTGTAGAATCCTTGCGGTTCAAAGGGGATAGCGAAAGACCCAAGGTACATCCGCATCTCCAGTCTCACTTCTCAGGAGCACACACCCCAGATACCCTGGTCTGAGTCACTCACAGGGCGCTGGTGGCCCGCAAAAGCAGCAAGCTAGTCTCCCAGTCAATAAAGGGAGGAGGCAAGAGACGACTTCTCATTTGGATTCACCAGAGACAGGGGGTCAGCTGTCTAGGGCAGAAACTGTCTCAAATCTCTCTGCGACGGGGGGTAGGGCGTCACGGTACTGCCACAGAGGTGAGAAAAGCCGTGTTACGGAGGGACCTTGCTCAGCCCGTCCTCAAGGGCTACGGAGACCCATGCACCGGGATACCAAAGAGACAGCGAGAGCTGGGGGGACTGTCGCCGCAGAGTCGGCCCGACCCTCAGCACCCAGCCTGGGAGACAGAGCAACCAGGCCCCGCCACCCTCGGTCACTCGCCGCAGTCCCGCCATGCCCCGGGCCACCCCGCCACAACTCGGAGCCCGCAGCCCGCCCAGCCTCACGGACACCCTGCCCTCACCGGCTGCCACAGCCGATCTTACCCGGTTCCGCCTTCGGGACCCAAGCTCCTAGCCCGGGTTTCCCTCTCTGACCTCATTTCCGGTCTGGGCCGGAGAGGTGGAGCTACAACGGTAAGGGAGGGGCGGGCTATAAGAGAGGACGCACAGCCGCCCTGCACTTCCGCCCTACGGTGCACCCACTTCCGCTCCGCGGTGGGCGGGTCATCAGGAAACTAGGGAGTGGGGCTGGAGGCAAAGGACAGAATGGAATAGTGAGAAGCCTATTAGACCTGAGACAAGACCTCTCCCTTAGGGGGCTGATGTTAAGGAGAAGTGAGTCACCTGCCTTCACATTAAGTTATTCAAGTTATATAAAAGTGTACATAGCTTGGGCAAAAAAAGCAAGTCATTATAACTCAAAGCATAAAAGAAATAGTAATAAGCTCCTACAAAATGAATCGAAAAGTTAATAAGCAGAGAAGAGATAAATTTCCAGTAGAAGACATATGCTCTCTTGAAGCTTGGTTCCTCTCCAGCTGTGCATAGCAGCTTCCTTCTGAATAGTGCAGTACTGAAAGGGACCCAAAAAGAAGTCACTTTGTGGTGGAGAGCCTGGCAAGTATTACCCTGGCTAGGATCAAGGTTAACATCAACAGTTATGTTGATAGCATCTGAACATCATGTATATTGCGAATGACACTTTATGGTGCTTTCCTTTCAAAACCCAGAACCCCAGTCTAATCTGGAGAAAGGAAGGAAGGGAGAATCAGCAAAAGGAAAAGGATCAGTTTAGGGTCCCCAAGACCAAGTTCTCAGCACAAAGGAGATTTATTTTCCCCTGAGGGACAGAGGGCAGGGAATAAGAGACAAAGACAGGAGATAGAGGGTGAGGTAGAACAAGGGAAAGGGGGCAAGGATATTTGTCCCAGAGGGACAAAGGACTGCCTCTGGATAGAGAGGAGACAGCCGTGGTTCATAGGCCAATGTTGGTTTATAAAGATAAAATGGGAAACCTTGTGTTAGGACGGACCCTGTGTTTAATTTTTTGGGCATGTTAATTAGGTGAGCCAAAGGGAGATTTTGATTGCTGAACTTCAATACTTTGATCATTGGACCTTAGTAGTTGTAGCTCCTTCTATCTGGGCACTCCTTGGAGATTCGGTGCCAATGGCAAAGGCACTGGGAGGCAGGTAAGGAGCAGACACAGGCTTATTTAAAACAAACAGCAGTTCCACAGACTTGTTTATTGTGGATATGGGGCAAATCTACATCCCCCTTCTAATTTCAAATTGACTGTCAGCCATTTCCTTGGCTGTATTGGTCCTCTCTCATTGGCTTCCAGCATCTCGATGACAATCACCAGGCACAAAGGCTGACTCCAAGCAGAGGTGGCTAGTGCATATGCCTAGTCACACCACTCAGAATAGGGCAACTGCGGTTTTATCAGGCCAGCTGGCTGCATTCCCCCTATAAGTAGCCTCTGAAGGAGGAAGGGACCAAATAAGGGAATAGACAGAACCATGTGTGCCATGTTTCAGCTGGACGGAGACCTTTCAATCAGACCAACTATGGCTGAAAACTAGCCTACAAAATGCCTCACCAGTATTCCTCAAAACTTTTAAGGTCATCAAATATAAGAAACCTCAAAGCTTAGAAGAGTCTAAAAACACCTAAATGCCATGTTTATACTGGACTAGACAAAAGAGAATCAGATGAAAAGTAAATCCAGATAAAGAATAGATTTTAATTATTAATAATAATAATGTAATAAAAGTTGATGAATTACCTGGGTGTTCTGGGTAGTTTTGTGTCAGGTTGACACAAGCTAAAGTCATATGAGAGGGGAGTCTCAATTAAGAAAATGCCCCCAGAAAGCCACACTTGTAGTGGGATTGTGTTCTGTTCTATTGTAAATAATTGTCCCGCCTACTGGCTTAATAAAAAATGCTGATTGGCCAAAGGCAGACAGAAAGTGTGGGCAGGGCTACCAGACTAAGAAAACTCTGGGAACATCTCAGAGCAGAACACAAATGCCATAGAGTCGCCAGAGATGCCAGGAGAGATAGAGGAAAGAAGTTGAAATGATGCTCTGAAAAAAAGTACCAAGCCACATGTCTGAACAGGATAAGAATAATGGGTTAGTTTAAGAGCAAGAGCTTGCTAGCAATATGCCTGGGACCTAGGCCAGTGAGCAAGAACTTAATATAAGCATTTGTGTGGTTCTGTAGGACTGCCAGACTGCCAGTCAAACCTCTAGTCTAGACCTGAAAGTCTGGACCAGAAACCTAATACAACACACACTGTAGGCATTTTTTAAAATTAGTGATTGATTGTAGAAAGCCCAGCCCATTGTGGGTGGTACCAGCCCTGGGTTGGTAGTCCTGGTTTCTATAAGAAAGCAGGTTGCCATGAGGAGTAAGCCAGTAAACAGCATCCATTAATGGCGTCTGCATCAGCTCTTGCCTCTAGGTTCCTGCCCTGTCTGACTTCCTTTCCTGATTTCCTACAGTGGTGAATAGTGATGTGGAAGTATAAGCCAAATAAACCCTTTCCTCCCCTAGTTTCTTTGATCATGGAGTTTCTTCACAGCAATGGAACCCCTATCTAAGACATTGGGTAGAGTGGAACATTCCTATAATGCCAGCTCTTAGAAGGCCAAGGAAGAATTATCAGTATAAACTACATAGCAAGTTCTAGCCAGTATAGCAAGACCTGTGTAAAAAGTATATTAATCGTAATACATGTTCTATAAGATGTAAACATAAGATACTGGATGTGTATGATTTATACAGAAACTATAGAATCTTCATAATTTTTTCATAAAACTAAAATTATTCCAGGATTAAAAAGTTTTTAAAATGTATATGAATTTTGGTTCTAAAATTCTTCTAAAAATTATTCTAAGAAAAATTTAGATGAACTTTTTAAAAAATGCTAAATATGTATATTTATTGTAGAAGAAGGACAATGCCATTGGTTAGAAATAGAAGTGCATTACAGGGATTAGTGATGAGATCTTGTACATCCATAAAACAGAATTCCTTGCAGCCTCTCAGAACTGAATTCATGACACTGGGTTATCCTCAGTGGTAAAGCATGTGTTTGGCATGGACAAGGTCCTGAGTTCCATCCCAGTAATGCAAGTACAAAATTGATGTTTGATAATATGAAAAGTTACTGATTTAAGACAGGCATGGTGATGCATGCCTTTAATCCAGCACTGGAGAGGCAGAGGCAAGCCGTTCTCTGTGAGTTCAAGGCCAGCCTTGTCTACATAGAGTTCCAGGATTGTAGGGACTACATAAAAAGACTCAGTCTCAAACTAAAAGTTACTGAATTGTGATTGGATGTATTTCTATATGATACTACATGAGGTCTACACATACTTTTAACCTCAGCACTCCTTAGGCAGAAGCAGACAGATCTCTGTGAGTTTGTGGACAACTTGATCTACATAGAGAATTCCTATGTAGACTAGCCAAGGCTACATGGTGAGATCCTGTCTTAAAAAAAAAATCAAAATATTTATTATTGTATTCAGTGTTCTGTCTGCATGTATGCCTGAAGGCCAGAAAGGGGCACCAGATCTCATTATAGATGGTTGTGAGCCAGCATGTGGTTGCTGGGAATTAAACTCAGGACCTCTGGAAGAACAGCCAGTGCTCTTAATCTCTGAGCCATCTCTCCAGCCCTCAAAATAGTTTTGCATAAACACCTGTATCTCCAATCTGTTTCGTGGATTTCCATAACTGTTGGTAAACTGTAAAGAATTAGAAGAATAGGAGACGGATAAATGAGCGGTTAAAGTGCTTACTGCACAAGTATGAATTCAGATCCTCAGTCTTCGAATAAAAAACCGAGAGTGCTGGCCTGTTCCTGTATTCTCAATGCAAGTTACAAATACCTCAGGGCTTGCTTGACAGCCAATCTATGAAGTCACCTTCTATACAAATATATGCTTGCAGGTGAGACACTCACACACACACACACACACATCTCTCTCTCTCTTTCTCTCTCTCTCTCACACACACAACACACACACAAGCACACACACACACAAGCACAGGTGAATGCACACACACGTCTCTCTCTCACACACACGCACACAACACACACACACAAGCACACACACACAAGCACAAGTGAATGCACACACTCAAGCTCATGCACACACAACACACACATCATACACACACAGTAACACAGAGAATGATGATCAAGAGAAGTCAAAAAGAGAAATGGGCTGGTGGGGAAATGATTTACTCTATTTTGAACTTGAATTTGTGACTCTCACAGGGCAGGAGATATGGAAATATTCACCAGATACGCACAGCCCTTGGACTTCTGTTCTGCTCGTGTTAAAGTCCTTTCCCGGGGTTCTCACCCTTCCTGTCCTGCCAATCTCCTCCATCCACACTGAAAGCTTTCCAACCGTCTTAAATTCAGCTAGAGTGTCTGCTCTCTGCTGGATGCCCTGTGCACACACTCCACCGGTATCTATAATGTGAGACGTGAACATCTAGCTTAGTTTCTCCCATAGTTTCTAACAAATCTGTCCCTGTTTGGAGAAACATCACTGCTACCAAGGCCCAAAGCTTCAAAGTATTTTCATTTCTTCCTTCTTTCATGCTGTCTAGTTAAAGCCAAGCCTCAGGTTGCCATAGTCACAGTGTCCTCGCAGCCCCGACACCTTCCCTGTTTGATTGCTCTTTGCCATTGACAGATAGTCACTCTGCTGAATGTCACAACAGCCACCTTACCTGGTCCTAGCACTTGTCATGCCTCCAGAGAAGCCACCCTTTGCATGCTGCACAGCAAATGTCCTAAGACACAATTTGGATCACTTCCCCCATGGTCTACTGTCTCCTGTGTCATGCCTGAGCACAGCAAACCATGTGCTGCCTCCGGAACACCCTGGGATTGGAGGGAAATTTAAAAGCTCAAAGCCAAAGTCACCTCCATGAAGAGTTCCCCTTGCTTATCCACCCCTCTGCCCCACTCCAGCACCTACCAGAATCTCTATTACAACACTTTCTTCATTCAACCTTGAATTAGAGGCAATTATGAGCAAGTTTGCCTCTCCCAACTAAATCACTCAGCAAGCAAATATTTACTGAGTACCTTCAGCTTCCCAGTCCCTGGCTAAGCCCTAGAGATGTGACTATGTAAACAAAACAAAGCCTACCCCACCTCCCTGAGGCCCAGCCCTATAAATCATACAAGTGTGGCTCAGAGTTGTGTATACCCCGGGTGCTAGATAGATTCAAAACTCAAATAAGTATCTGTTTACTAAATGCTGAACCAGGAAATTGGAAGAACTTGCCGCGATCCTAAAATAAATTGTTAAAACTCCATCTTTGTGAAAAGCCGAGATTCAAGATAACAGAGCCAAGAAGGCAGCTCATGTGATAAAGTTATCGTGTAGCATCCACAAAGTCCCTGGTTCCCTCTCTAGAAACCCTGTAACACTGGTGTAGTAGTCGCCCATGCCTGAAGTTCCCACATTCAGAATAAAGGAGCAGGAGGAGAAAAATTTACAGTTGTCCTTGGTTATATAGAGGCAAGCCTGGATATAGAAGATGCTGTTTCTAGGGAGAGAAAGATGGAGAGAGGGGAGACCGAGGGCAGAAAGGAGAACAGAAGCAGGGAGAGGGGAGGGGAGAGGGGAGGGGAGGAGGGACTGCCCCACTGCCTTCCCAGCCAGGTGCAGCAATGGCAGACCTCAGCTGTGTTCGCACACATCTGGCTCAGCAAACCCAGGATGACTGAATTCTTCACCTTCTCTTCTCCACCATCCTTTTTCATTCCCCCAGTTTCCAGCTCAGATCTTCTCTAAGCCATTACCAGACACCCCGGAAGTTGTTCTAGAAGATTGTTGTTGTTATTCTTGTTTCCGGCAATCCAAGAGGGCAAGAGTGTGGGTGTTTACTTAGAAAGCAAGTGAGTCCCAGCACGCATCTGTGAGGGCATAGATTTACTGTTACAGAACTTTATTTCAAGGAAAGACTGTTTAGTGTCTGAGGGCAGGGCTCAGGTCTAAAAAGAATCTGGGAAACATCTCAGGAATGCACCTGACAGTCAATAAATTTAAAACTTGGTTTTGCACCTGAAGTTCAACCAGTAGATTCAATGTTGGTTTTGTGCATGAGATGCAGGTATGAGGGAGAGAAGCAGAGGAGAGAGACATACTTTCATGTGGCATCTCCTTTTAAGAGAATGGGTAGGGGGCTGGAGAGATGGCTCAGTGGTTAAGAGCAGTGACTGTTCTCCCAGAGGACCCAGGTTCAATTCCCAGCACCCACATGGCAGCTCACAACTATCTGTAGTTACAGTTCCCAGTTCCAGGCAAACACCAAGGCAAATAAAATAAATAAAGAGAATGGGTGGGCATGGATTTGGGTAGCCATGCCTAGGAGTGTGCCCTTAGTACACGATGTGGTGCTTCTGCCTTGTTGGATTTCCCCCACAGCCACTACTTTCCAGGAATTCTTATCTCCCCAGCGCCTTGTTGGGTTTACCACATGGCATGCCAGGAATCCTTACATTCAAAACTTGTGTTCGTACTCAAAGTGTAGCCAGTAGTTACTGTACCCCATACCCCATTACCCAATCCTGAAATGCCAAGATGTGTAAGATCCCACTTATGTATTCTTTTAAAGCCTCTCGCTCCTGAGCTGGGTCCAAATTCCTCGGCTTCGCCAGAACAAAGGGTTTCTGCCCAGGCTCATTCAAACCTGTCCAAAGGAATAAACTGACTCTCATGTGTTTTCATTGGAATCCAGCTCCCTGATGGTCTATGGGGATATCACAACATGGGTACAACACATCTTCCTCTCCTGCTCCCAGAACTTTGGTATCTTCTCTCTTTACAAGAAACCTTCCTGCAGGCAGGAACTTCAATCAGTTCTTGGCAGCAGTGGTGACAGACACAAAATTGCCTTAAAGGATGGCAAGAGATGTCTGTGTTGTGATCCAGAATAACAGAGGTCCTCCGTATCCTCCAATGCCATATCATTCATTTTATCTCTCTCTATTTAACTCTGTTGAATTTTGTGCTTGTGTTAAGCAGTATTTACTAAAGGCTTCTAATAGGCAGGCATCATGTGAAGGTTTCAATGTTATCATTTTCTTCAACTCTCTTGTTGTGTAGCTGTTCGAAACATTTCCTCCTGAAAAAGGAAGAGGGCCTCTGAAGAGTCAGGAAGTAGAGGAAATGTATAAGGCTAATGAAGTCTACAGGGGGCTGGAGAGATGGCTCAGTGGTTAAGAGCATTGACTGCTCTTCCAGAGGACCTGAGTTCAATTCCCAGCAACCACAAGGTGGTTCACAACCATCTATGATGAGATCTGGTGCCTTCTGGTATGGTATGCAGGCATACATGAAGGCAAAACACTGTACACATAATAAATAAATAAATATTAAAAGAGAAGTCTACAAATGGGACTGGAGAGAGAGGTCCTGAGTTCAATTCCCAGCAACCACATGGTGGCTCTCTACCATCTGTAATGAGATCTGGTGCCCTCTTCTGGTCTGCAAACATAAATGCAGAACACTGTATACAATAAATAAGTCTAAAAAAAAAAAGTTTGCAGTCTTTACATGTGCCAGGAAGAGTCAGTCACAAGGCCCCTTCCAGACTTATGTCAGACTCTCCCACTGTCTTGCAAGATATTCATTGAGCTTTAGGAGTACAGATTTGTCTGTGTGAGTGTAGGCTGTTTTTGATAAAGCATCCTTCGAGTCATCCGTGTTCCTGTAAGTAACCTTTTACCTGGATTCTACGAGTAGCCACAACATTAACTGGTTCTCTAAGCTAGACTTGGGTGGAATCAGCTCTTTAGTCTGCCATCTGTGCCCTGTCAGAAGTAAATAGATATAGACCTGTGTTCACATCTCTTCAAGTAGTAAAGTATTCACAACATACCTCTCAGTAGCCATTTGATATCAGTGGCTTTTCATCTCCTATGGCCACTGTAATGAGTTACTACTCACTGAGTGTCTTAAAACATTAGTATATGTCCTTACAGTTCTGTATGAGATTGGATACAGGCCCTCCTGGGCTAAACTCAAGGCATCTGATAAACTATGTTTCTTCCTGGAGGTGCTGAGGAGGAGGAGTCCGTATTCTGGACTTTGTCACTGTCACACCTAGCCCGTTGTTATGTGCCATGAGGAAGGAGCAAGACAACACTCCTGGGTGCCAGAGACTTTAATAATTGCCCACATAACAGGGTCACTTATCGATCAGAGCTCCAGGACAAGGACTTGGGAACCTTGTTTCTCCTGAGCAGGGCCAGAAGTGGGGTTTATAATCATAAAATTCACCAACATTTGTGCCAAGTTACAGTTGCGATTTTCCCCAATCAGGAATCAAAGATTAGGTCTTCCTTGTGTACCCCATCATTATCAACCGACACAATGCAAGCCTTTTGGTCCAACCAATCAGATTCGTTTGTTCCTTCTGTGGTTAGGAACAGCCATAATATTTCCAGAGAATCAAAGAGGCATAATGACTATTTCTATGTAAACCAACCGAAACTTGAGGAGGTTGATCGGCCATTGGAAAGGTCTTAGGGTCCCCTATGGCTTGGGAACCTGAACTTTATTTCATCCCACAGGTAAAATGAAGTCTGGAGTCAAAATGGCAGTACTCAGGCTAAGGTGCTTTTGCCTGCTTCCTTCAGTCATTATCTAAAGGCCACCTCAAAGCCCAAATCTGATCAGTCTTAATGGTAGAGGGAGGAAGTTACTATGGCTGCTCCTCTGCCTCTCACATCTTTCAAGTTTACCCCAATATCTGATTCCTGGTTTTTATTGATAAAGATTAGATTATGATTTACCACCTACCATCTTTGACTTATGGCTCCTTCCACCAACTTCAAAGGCAAGGACACAGAAACTCTTTGGCCTGTGTTCTGTTCTCTAAGCACAGTTGTAAGAGGCTCTCTGTTCTTAGGATCCCATGAGCCTAGACTGGGCTCGCTCAGATAAACTGTACTGTGATTCTTCCAAGGTCCTTGACTGGTTGGATTGGAGATGTTGAGTGGTTTGTTTGTTTGAGACAAGGTCTTATAATATAGCTCCTGGCTTGCCCTGTGTTAATTTTGCACATGATATCAGACACACACACTACGAGCGCCACACGAGTTTATTCAGGAGAGCTGCCCGAAGTGCAAGGGCAGAGAAGCAGAAGAGAAAAAGAGAGCGACTTTCACAGGCCGGTTCCTTTAACTGGTGATTTACGTAGCCACGCCTAGGGGTGTGCCCTCTGTACGCTGCCTGTTCTGGCTGTCAAGTTGGGTTTACCATGTGGGTGCCAGGAATCCTTACACCCTGGACCTCTCTCTGTAGATGGGACTGGGTTTTATCTCATGGAGATGTGCCTGCTTCTGCCTCTCAAGTCCTGGGGATTACAAACAGATGCTACCACACCCAACTCAAGGTCCTTAACTTTGATGACATTTAGTAAAAATCCCTTCTGTCACAGAGTCTCCCTAATTTCTCCTTAATACACTATTTAATACAGATATTACGAATGAAAGAATCTAGAAGAACGAAGAAGCTAATTTTGCCTGAATCCACACAGATGTCAAATAATGAAGCCAGGATTGAATTCTAGATCCGTCTGACTCCCCAACATTATATAAACTACATTTATGTATTCCTACTCTACCATCCCCTGTCAACAGCTGCTCTCTAGAACTTTCCCTTCAGGAAAGCTCCCTTTCTGCTTCCCAATGGCATCCCCTTATGTTGCTTTGCTAATGCCATCATCACGATAAATACTAGGCAGCTTACCCAATGAGAATTTGTTTTCTTCATTTCTAGAGACCAGAAATGACAGGATTCATTTCCACAGAGGCTTTTTTCCCCCTGTGTGTTTATTGTTGTTTTACTATGTGGTGCTAAGCATCATACAAGTCAGTAAACATGCTGCCTCTGAGCCACACCCTGAGCTCAAACCTCCTTCCTTAGTTTGCAGATGGCTATCTTTGCTGCCTCTTCGGAAGCACATCCTTCTGGGCATGTACTCCCATGGTGTCTGTGTGTGCAAGTTTCTTTTTATCAAGTCACCAGTGAAATTGTATTAAGGTCCATCCTCACAGCTTCATCAAAAGCTAGTTACATCCTAATGACCCTATCTTCTTCCAAGTACAGTAACATTCTGAGGTATTAGTTGGATCCAAATGTGTCCCATACTACCTCTAGAGTCTATGTGCTCAAACATTGCTGATCTTTACCCTATTTAGGGGATTGGGCAATACTAGTCTCTATGAGATTGTTTCAATATTGGCACACAACTCAAGAACTAGCAATAGGAGATAAGGCTCATGGGAGCATACAGAAACTCACGTGGCAGTCGTGGAGCCTGCATGGATCTGCACAATGTCCTCTGCATACAAGCTGTGGTTGTTTAACCCAGAGTTTTTGTAGAATTCCCAACAGTGGGAGTGGGGATGTCTCTGACTCTTTTGCCTGCACTTGGGATCCTTTTCCTCCTGCTGAGTTGCCTCATTCAGCCTTGATATGAGGGCTTGTACCTAATCTTATTGTAACTTGTTATGCCATGTTTGGTTGATATTCCTGGGAGGCCTGCTCTTTTCTGAAGGGAAATGAGGAGCAGTGGATGAGGGGAGCAGATAGAGGGTGAGCACTGGGAGGGGTGGAGAGGGGGGAGGCTGCAGTCGGGATGTATTGTATGAGGGAAGAATAAATAAGAAGAAAAAAAGAAGCACAGCAGGAGACCTTCTCTCCCCCCCCCTTTTTTTTTTCTGGGAATGAGCTGAGTATGATGACATCTGAGAATGTCATCTCAGCTTGCCCGTCTTGAGGGAAGCAGAATGGAGGAACAACCTAGCTCTCTCATGAGCTCCCTGAACACTGTACCAACCAACTCTGACAGAACCTTTCCAGAATTTTCTGTTCTATCACATACTAAGGGCCCTATTTAAGCAACTCTGAGTTGCCAGTTTCTGTTGTTTGCAGTTCAAAGTCTCTAGCTTCCTACCTGCCTGTCATTCCCACCCCCTCTCATACCTACCCTTACCTTCGTTCTTACTCATCCTCGGGACTGAAAAATAACGCTGCCACTTTCTTGGACAACATTCACAACTCTACTCATGTTCCTCTCTCAATGTCTTTACAGAAATGGCAGTAAAATGCATACCTGACTTTCTACCCTCGGAGACACACAAATTGTTCTGTCATTGAAGCATGGCATGGAAATAAAACCTGAATCTCTGTTCAGAAGGGCTCTCCTACAGTGCTGGAACAATCTGGACAGGAAATGAGGAGCTAAAACACCAAGCACGGATGACTTAGCCTTCTCTGCTTGCCTGAGCTTCTTCTCACATAGCGCCACACCAGACATAAGATCAGAATGCAGGAGTCCTCAGACAAATAGGCTGAGGCCGTTTAAGATGGAGCTTGGTGGGTGTTTGGAAGATGTGATGAAATACTAGCTAGACCTAACTTTTAAGATAGGCTAGAAGATAAACTAACATTCGGAAGCTCTGGTGTATCAGGAACTGCTCCAGAAATACATAGACTAAGTTAGACAATTAAAAATACAGTCACGGGGCTGGAGAGATGGCTCAGAGGTTGAGAGCACTGGCTGTTCTTCCAGAGGTCCTGAGTTCAATTCCCAGCAACCACATGGTGGCTCACAACCATCTATAATGACATCTGGTACCCTCTTCTGTATAATGTATAATAAATAAATCTTTAAAAGAAAGTATTTAAAAATACAGTCACACATCACTTAGCAATATGGATGTGTTCTGAAGAATGTGTCCTGAAGCAGTTTCATTGTTTGCAGATATTGTAGAGCATGCTTACACAAACCTGGCTGGTACAGTGCGGTCACTTGTGGTCTTCGGACACAGTCAAGAGATGTGGTGAGCATCAGCTGTAGGAACCTGCTGCCGGTGTTACCCTGCACATTTCACATCATCTGTTCTTTTAAGAGTAAAGAATATGCTCTAAGACAACAACAAAAAAGCAATTCACAGCCAGGCAGTGGTGGCATACACCTTTAATCTCAGCATTTGGGAGACAGAGGCAGGTAGATCACTGTGAGTTCAAGGCCAACCTGGTCTTCAAAGTGAGTTGCAGGACAGTCAAGGCTGTTACACAGAGACATTCTGTCTAAAGGCAATTCATATCATTATCAAGTATTATTACTATACACTTATTATTTGCTTATGTGTATGTCTGTGTGCTTATTTATATGTAGCTACACGTGTGTGCATGTGCATGGAAAGGCCAGAGAACAACTTAACTTGTTATCCTCAGAAACACTGGTCACGTCCTTTGAGACAGGGTCTCTTGCTGGCCCAGAACTCATCAATCCCAGGGACTCCTGTCTCCCTCCTCAACCCCTGACTGGGATTGCATGTGGGTAGTGGAGATGGAACTCCACTCCTCGTACTTATGAGGCAAGTACTTTATAGACCGGGTCACCTCCCCAGGCTCTGCACCATCATCGTACATGGTATACTTACATGTAACCAGCAGTGCCTAGGTTTGTTGGTGCTGACACCACTATAAACATATGAATAATGATTACACTATACCATTATAGTAGCTGTGATACTACTAAGTGATAGAGATTTTCAGCTTCTTTCAATTGTTACAATTCCACCCTTAGGTATGTGGTCTATTATTGATCAAAACATCCTTTTGATGGGGGAGGGTAGTGGTATAGTGGTCGTTATCATCTTTTGGGCACTCAGTAACCTCTAAGGGTTAATCCACAAGGAACTCATATATATATGGGTAGTATTGTCATCTCTGTTTTATTACATTTATGTACATATTCTGTGTGTGTTACATCTGACCAGAAGACAGCATGAGGGATTTGGTTTTCTCCTTTATGTATAGATTCTGGGGACCAAACTCAGGAACACAGCCTCAGCAGCTAACAACTTCCCTGATACATAGCAGAACATACATAGATTATTAATTGTTCAACATATACTGTGATACAAAGAAAACCATATCTTTTTATTAATTGATAAGATCTTTTCATTAGTCCTCAAAATAACCCTATAATTTAAGGCAGTGGTTCTCAACCTTCCTAAGGCTGTAACCCTTTAATACTTCATAGTGTGGTGACCTCCAACCATAAAATTATTTTATTGCTACTTCATAACTGTAATTTGCTACTGGTATGAATTGCAATGTAAAAAACTGATATGTAGAATGTCTGATGTGTGATCCTGTGAAAGTATCCTTTGATTCCCACCAAAGGGGTCTCGACCCACATGTTGAGAACTGCTGATCTAAGTGATCCTTACACAGACATGGACACAGAGAGTTAGGGCTTCAACAAACTAATTTGGGAGCAGGAAAGACACTCCAGCTCATAACAGCTAAGCTCATATGTAGGCTTTGTTAGCTTATTATGTATACCTCTGTTTTATATATTCAGTGATTGCTTTAAGATTTAAAGCACACATATGTTAACAGCCTGCCTTCAGGTAATATTCCTCTTGGTGCTTAGCATATGAGGCTTATCACAGTATCCCACCACTTCCTGAGGTGATAGAGGAGTTATGATTTGAAAATCAAATGCCCTGACAGACTACCTTGTTGAATTCTGTTTGATTCCCAGCTGGTAATATGATCTTGAGAGGTTCTAGAAATTGTAAGAGGTAGGACCTAGATGGAGAAAGCAAGTCATTGAAGATGGACTCTTGGGATATCTTGCCCCTGGAACCCTTATTCTGTTTCCTATTCACCCAAAGGTAAACATTTGCTGCCATATGCTCCCACCACCACATCCTGTGTCACCACAGACCACAAATAACAGAGCTGACCATGATGGATAAAACCTACCAAGACCATGAGCCAAAATAAATGATCCCACCCTTCAATTATTCTGTCGGCTTCATAAAAGATGCTGGCATAGGGTGAAAACATGGGAAGAGAAAAACATGGTAACTTAATGTAAAATCAGTTTGACATGACCTAGAGCCAACATAAATGAAGACTTAAAGGGACAGAGAAGAAGCTAGAGGAGATGACTCTGTGGTTGAGATTCCCAGCATCCACATGGTGGCAGGTCACAACCATCTGTAACTCTAGTCCCAGGGGCTTAATGGCCTCTACTGACCTCCTCAGGCACTATGTGTATGTGGTGCATAAACAAACATACACGCAGGCAAAATATTTACACATGTTGCATGAATTCTGATCGTAATGAAAGAGACTCAGAGCCAGGTATCAGGGAAAGGCTGAAATATCAGAGAGAGGAAACACCACAGTCAAATCTCACCCAGCTATCTTCCAGCTTCCTCAGCCTCACTCCTGGTCACTTCTAATTGCTGTTGTTTTCCTACGCCTGCCTTAAATACCCTTCTCGCCCAGCTGTATCCCATCCAGGTTAGGATTAAAGGCTTGAGCTACTCTATTTGGTAGTCAGCCTTGAATTCACTCACAGAAGCACAGAAAGATCTCTGTCTCTGAAGTTACGGAATTAAAGGTGTAGGTCACCACTCCTGCTTTCCCTGGGCTGGGATTAAAGGTGAGTGCCATTGAAGTCCAGCTGTTTGGCCTTGTACTCAAAGATCAAGAACTCCCAGAGCTACATCTGCCTAGTTTTTGACTGTGTGTTGATCTCTTGATATTCCAGGTTTTATTAAATATGTAACATATCACCACATACACATATAAAATTAAATGAAATGTTAGAAAACAAGCAGGAGAATTTGTCATGAGTAAGTATGATCAGCGGTTGAAGAACATAGTTGAATGGTAACATCAGTATCTGGACAAGAGTTATTTGTCCATATTCTCCTGCCCACCTTGTATGAGAAGGATATCCTTTTCCTTGGTATGGGGTAGGAAGCACTTCTGGAATGGGAGGAAGTCTTCGGGTCTATTTTCATGAGAATGCCAGCTGTGTTATGCAGCTCATTTCATGGAAAAAAGATAAGAGGCCTTGATGGCTTCTATAGCAGCTGCTGCTGTTTCTTCTGTGGATTTAGTGCCATATTTTTAAGTGATACGTTCTGGAACCATCACTTGTCATAATTTTATTTCTTCACATGACAGAATTCTCACCATATATTGCAATTTTTTGCCTTTAGTCATGTTGTGTTATTGCTTAAATATTTTAAATAAAATATTTTTATAGTCACACAATTATTATCAGTTTTTAGTGATTTTTTTTGTATTCCCTTACCTAGATTTAAATCTGGTTCTGTAATGTTTTTTTCTGTAATATTTTTCCTGAATATTTTCTATCATCCTGGTATTCATGTTGGTAATGATTCACTCAGATCTCATTTCTCTGAAAAGTCTTTGTATTTTCATTTCTGAAAGATGTCTTTGATTGGTGGACAATTCTGGGACAATGTTTTCATTTATTATTGTTGTTGTTGTTGTTTCAAGACAGGGTTTCTCTGTGTAGCCCTGGCTCTCCTGAAATTCACTCTGTAAACCAGACCAGCCTTGAACTCAGAGATCCACCTGCCTCTGCATCCAGAGTGCTGCAATTAAAAGTGTGTGCCAGCACTGCACAACTTGTTTATTCTTTTAAAAGTGTTGCTTTACTGTCTGTTGGCTTACATCATTCAAAGACTCAATCCACCATTCTTCTTGCCTTTATTTGTCTGTACATAGTATATCTTTGAACTCATGTGTTGTTTAGATTCTGTTAGAAGATCAGGTTCTCCTAACTGCTGAATCATCTCTCCAGCCTTCATCCCTGGCTTAAAAAAATTCTGATCATGATACGCCTTAATCATTTTCATCATGCTTCTTCACTTTGAAGTGGCAAGGGTCCTTAAATCTGTGATTTTTTAAGTTTTATTTACTTTTTAGGATATTTTAATGTTGATTTCCTAAAGTTTTTTTCTTCCTCCATTTCTCACTTACTTTTAAAACTCAAAGTACAGGCGGCTACTGACTTAGAATAGTTCAATCTTCAATTCCTTTTTATTTTACAATGATATTTAAAGGTATCCATGTAACCATTCTGGTTTTCACTCTAAGTATACAGTGGTCAGTAAATAACATGAGATAGTCGGGGCTGGAGAGATGGCTCGGTGGTTAAGAGCATCGTCTGCTCTTCCAGAGGACCCGGGTTCGATTCCCACCACCCACATGGCAGCTAACAACTGTCTGTAGTTCCAGTTCCAGGCAAACACCAAGGCAAATAAATAAATAAATAAAGCTTTAAAAAAAAAAAAAAAAACATGAGATAGTCAACCCTTCACTGCACAGCGGGCTTTGTGTTAGATGATTTTGCCTGATGTAGGGTCAGGTAAGCATTCTGAGTATATTTAAGATAGTCTTAGCTATGGTGGTCACAGGTTAGGAATAGTAAATGTATTTTAGACTCATATTTTCAAATTGTTATGGGTTTGTTGGGATGTAAACCCATCTCAAGTCAAATCTGCACACATATTTTGGGTTATTTAAAGTTCTTTTGCAGTATTTCTCTTCTTCTTTTTTTGATTTTTTTGATGGTGAGGGAGGGATTGAAACAGGGTCTCTGTAGACTTGGCTGTCTTGCAACTCACTATGTAGACCATAGACTCAGCTGGCCTTGAGCTCACAGAGACCCACCTGCCTCTGCCTTCTAAGTGCTGGAATTACATGTAGGCACTGCTTTGCCCAGTTCTTTTTACATTTAAAAATAGCTTTTTTATGTGCAAGTGTGTATACTGAAAGCATGTATACATTCAACATATATGCAAAAGCCCACAGAGTCCAGAAGAGAATGGCCAATACCCTGGAGCTGGAGTTACAGGCAGTCATGGACCAACTGATATGGTTCTGGGAACAAAACCCAGGTCCTCTGGAAGAGGAGCAAGTGCTCTTAGCCACAGAACCACCTTCCCAGTCCCCCTTTTTCTTTTCTTTTTCCTCCTTCTTTCTACCCTGCGTTATTTCCTTTTTCTTCCTTTCTTTTTTATTTTTGCCTTTTATTGTAAGTAACTCACAGTACTGTTTTCAAAGTCTGTCAACCTTTTCATCTGAAAGATCAAATAGGCTGTTTATCCCATCCAATGTATTTTTTTTTTTAAATCTCAGATGTTGTTTATACTGAAGCTAGAATTGAAATTTTTTTTTCCTGTTTTTCTGTTACTCTTGTGGTCGCTACCCCCCCTTTTTTCTATTAACTTCTCCACTGCTGTTCTTCCTCAATGTAGTCAATGACTTTCCTTAATGTGTCCATGGTTTTCTTACCTTGTTAAACATATAAAACATAGTAACAGGTTGTTTGTTTTCTTCATTTTTACAGTGTTTAACTTTATTCAAGTCAACTTCCTAACTAGTCTAGTAATAAACCATTTTTCTTGCTCACTAATTCTGTCCTTTAGCACTGTTGACTTCTGTTTTTATTAATTAATTTTCCTTTCACTATAATCATAATTTTTATTTTCCCCAACACTACTGGGATGTCTCACCCCAAGCCTGCTAACAGTAGAGGCAAGCAACATCAAGAAAGCTGAGAGCCAAGACAGAGCTTCCTTCTTGTTAAAAAAAGTGCATAGACATACATACATAGATGTACATACATAGACATACATACATATATAGACATACATACAGGCAAAGCACTCATACAAATAAAACAAACAAACTTTTTTTTTCTTAAAGAAAAAGGAAAGAATGGGGCGCACACAAGCCTGAAAACCTGGATTTGGATCTACAGACCCCATATAAAAGCTGGATGCAGTAGCAGAGATGTCTGTAATTGCAGCAGGTAGGCAGACAAGAGAATTTCCAGGAGCTCTCTCCGCTTGGCCAGCCTGGCTTATACAGCATCACAAAGACAGGAAAGTGAGGACCAGCACTTAAAGGTTGTCCTTTGACCGTCACACATGTGCTGTGTGACTCATACTCATGAATACACACGCATGAATACACACCATACATTTACACAGCTAACAAACACATAACATAGTACTGTTTGTTTCCATTTTTTTGTTGTTGCTGCTGCTACTGTTTTGTTGGGTTTTTTGTTTGTTTGTTTGTTTTTTGTTTGTTTTATGTTTGTTTATTTGAGATGGGGTGTCTCTGTGTAACCCTGGTAAACCAAGCTGGCCTTGAACTCAGAGAATTGCCTGCCTTTGCCTCCAGAGTGCTGGGATTAAAGGCATTCACATCACTGCCTGGCTAATAATTTTTTTTTTTAACAAGAAGGAAGCTTTATCTTGGCTCTCAGCTTTCTTGATGTTGCTTGGCTCTGCTGTTAACAGGCTTGGGGTGAGGCAGAGCATCATTCAAAGAGAGTGTGATGGCACCAGGCTCCTCACCTCAATGCATCCAGGAAGCAGAGAGAAAGAAGGAGTTGAGGACAAGACAATCTATCTTCAAGGCATACCACTGAGGGCCCAGTCCTTCATGGAGACCCCATCTCCTAAGTTTCCATCACTTTCCAATGGCCTCTCAGAATACAAACTTATTAGTGGATCAACCCATTCATCAATCCATGCAGTCAACATCCTCATGATCCAGTCACTTCCCCAAAGCCCCCTTCTGGGAACATTTCTGCATTGGGAATCAAGTCTTCAACACTCACCAAATACATGTTTGAGAGTATAGGACTGTCCAACCCCTAAAGGTAGACATCTCAAGTCCTGTGTTGCATTTAGTATTTAGACAGTTGTAGATGAGAAATAGTCTCTCTCTCTCTCTCTCTCTCTCTCTCTCTCTCTCTCTCTCTCTCTCTCTCTCTCTATATCCCTCTCTCTCTGTTTTTTTTTTTTTTTTTTTTTTTTTTTTTTTTTTTTTTAAACTTTATTTATTTATTTATTTGCCTTGGTGTTTGCCTGGAACTGGAACTACAGACAGTTGTTAGCTGCCATGTGGGTGCTGGGAATCGAACCCTGGTCCTCTGGAAGAGCAGAGGGTGCTCTTAACCGATGAGCCATCTCTCCAGCCCCATAGCTCTGGGTTCTTAACAGTGTCTCTAAGTCCTGCTATCTGGTCATTCCCTTCTCTGGTTCATCTCTTTTGTACCATATTTGAGCAAATCCAGCAATCAAGAGCATCTGACCCCTTCAGAATTCTACCTGAGATTCTCATTACTCACACCTATAATTCATTAAGTGCTTCCATCTCCAAATTACCCAGGCACAGGCAATGGTTTGAGCAGTTATTTCACTTGACGTAGTACAGGTCACCCTCTTTTCCAACCTGCCCTAGCAGTTCCCCATCATTTCTAGCTGGGCCATCTTGCCTTCCAAAGCCAATGCTCTGGCGTTACAATTCAGTTCCATGTGGGTCTGGCTTATACACAAGCCACACTGGGTTCTCAGCATCTATTTGTACATTAAGTGTCTGTTGGCACATTACTACTGCCAATCAAGTCACCTCAAAACACAATTTCTGGACAAGTGAGGTGATTCGATGGGTGAACACATTATTTGCCACCTGTCCTATAGATCTGAATTTCATTTCAGGGAGTCATATGGAGAAGGAGAGGACTGGTGTTTACGAGTTGTCCTCTCAGCTCATGACACCCCCATACATACACACACAAATAAATAGAAATGTACAGAAAAAGCAATGCCATTGCTTGGGAGAGAGAAATGAGAGTAAATATAATGATACACGTGCAGGAAGAGGCCATGATGAAACTCATTGCTTTGTGTGATAATGTTTTAAAAGAAAAAAAAAAGCGTTTTAAATTTAGTAACTGGGTAGGAGTTAGCCAATATAGCTCTGCAGATGGATGCACTTGCTGCCAGTCCTTGTAACATAAGTTGGATTCCTGAGGTCCAAAGAGTAGAAGAGAGCTTACTCCCTCAGGTGGCCCCTCTGAACTCTGGCTTACATGCCCTCACGTAGACTCTCTACACACATACTCTCTCACATACACATACTCCCAGTCTCACAGACACACATACACACATGCTAAACAAACGAAAGTTAAAAAAAAACTTAATTACTTAGAACAACATTGATTCAGCAGCTCTCACAGATCCCCATGATGGCAGGGGCATTCTGCCCATCTTGGCTGGGCTGGGCTTGTCACAACTAGGTTTTCCCAATATATCTACAGTTAGTCAAGGACTGTATATTATCCTAGAATATTGCTATGTTCAGCGACTTGACTCTCCCTCTATGTCTACCACATCCCTCCAGCAAGCTGATATAGCCATGTTCTCCTGACCAGAGGCCAGCCCTTACATATCCTTCCAATGGTAAAGACACTAAGAGAGAAGGCAGAAATGTACTTAATATGTTTTCAAGCCCTGCTTGAATTAAGGTTGTAAGTGACATCTTGGCCAAAACAGGTAGGTCATGGAGCCAGGTCCAGATTCATCAGAGAAAGGCTACATACAGGGAGAGATTAATGAAAAACATTATCATCATCCAAAACAAACTCTTGAGGGTAGGGTTGGTACTGAGATCCATTTCCCCATCCACAAAGTAGTTGTCAAAATAGTACTATTATATAACATCATACCTATTTCACAGATAGGAAAGTAAAGTACGCATAAATTAAGGGCCCCTTCGAGGTTATGTTCAGAGGTCTTGGGGCTGGAGCCCAGGTAATCTGGCCTTGGAGTCCTGTAGTTGAGCTTACTGCCATGGTGTCTCCTACGGATATGCCCAGGGAAGATCCAGCCCTGGGCACTGCTCTTCCAGCCTCCTCCCTAAGCCTTCTGAAAATGAAGCCACAGACCTCCAGGGGTCTGGCAGCCTGTGGCCAATGGAGAATGCCCCTCTGTTTCCGCACCCCAAGTACCCACTGCCACACCAAGAAGCCATTCAGGGGTTAAAAGTAAGGAAGAGAGAAACAAAGGAAGGAATAAAGTCAAGAAATGTGCCATGAAGCTTCTTGCAGCGCAAAGCAGAGAAAGTCATTTCCAACTTCTTTCATCTCCAAGATGAAGCCACTAAATAAAGGGGCAAAGCGGCGAACACAAGGGCTTTTAATCTGTCTCATCTCCTTCATAATAACTGCAAATTTTCCCTGGGCCCCTGGGAGGGAGCTCTTCCCTGCGCTCGGCCTTATCTCCCCCTCCACATTGCTCGCACGCTGCCCGGGCCGTCCCGGCGAGGCCTGGGGGAGCTGGCTCTCCCCGCCGCATTGTTCGGCGGCCCGGGGCTGGAGGAGGGCTGCGGGCCCGTCAAAGGGAAGCGGGCTGGGCGCCTTCATTAACGCGGCCTTTCAGCCGAGCGCATATCAGAGCCAGGCCTTTTCAGAGGCGCTAATTAGCAATTTGGAGCCTGGCCCCCTCTGGAGAGGAGCCTTCAATGTAACAAGTGGGAACCGCTGCGCTCCTTTCTTCTTGCACTTAATATTTATTGTTTTCCATTTTCTCCCCGCTCCTGGTCTGTCCCCTCCTCGCTCGCCCCATTGTCCAGCTCACCACCACCAGATAAGACCTTGGGGGGAGGAGTGCATCATTAATCACTCTTTTAATTCTTGGCTAATGATAACTTTCTTCTGGAACTGAGAGAAGTTAATCTTTCTTGGATGTGGAGAGAAAGGAGGGGGTCAGGCAGAGTTGGGGGGGGGGCGGAATAGGACCCAGATGGAGAGTAAGAAGTGATTCTACTCTGCCCACCCAACGGTTCTCCAACTTTCCTGGTGACCTGTTGGCTATTAGACCCCTCATTTTTCTGTCCCCCACAGCAGCCAGCAGCAGCCTTTATTACAAAAACTCAACATGTTTTTCAGGGGTCCGCTGATGGAGCTGAACAGGTGGTTCAGCCATTAAGAGCACTTCCAAGGTGAATTAATTCCCAGCACCCACATGTTGCCTCACCGACCATCTTAATTCCAGTTCGGGGACCTGGCACCCTCTTCTGGCCCCGGTAGGCACCACACATGCACATAGTGTGCATACATGCAAGCAAAACGCTCACACATAAAAATTAAAATAAGTAAATCCTTATAAAAAGAGAAATGCTCATCTGAGCGGCCATCTCCTCTGTGAAGTCAGTCTTGATTGTCCTGGTTGAATTTCTCTGCTTCCTCCGTGGCAATCCCACAGCACTTTTCATAAGGTGTGAATTCCATGATCTTAAAGTCTGTCTACAACTCCAAGCATAGAGACACCAGACCTTGAAGTGCCCACATTCTTTATAGGACCAGAGCCTGGTGACTAATAAGTGACCTTGTCCACAGTCTCCTGACTGTGGAGACTTTTTCTGTACCCAACATTTAAGTAGCATTTGCTATGTTCCACATGTCATTTTAAGTATTCACCAATGGTTATGAATTGGATATTAAACGTCCTCCAACAGTTTGTGTATGGGAAGCTGGCTCCTGAGGACCGTACTATTGACTTTTAGAAGGTAAAGCCTAATGGGATATACTTAGATCATAAGGGTAGAATCTTGAAAGATGAAATCCTGGTGTTCTGTCCCCCATCTGCCTCCCCTTCATGTGCTCCTCTTTCCTGGCTTGTAGTATGTGTACTCACTATAATATGTTACCCTGTCAAGAGGGCCAAACCAATGTGGCTGAGAGACCTTGGCCTTGAACCACCACAACCATGCACCAAAATAAAACTTGGGTCTCAGGTATTTCATAACAGCACTGCAAAGCTGACTGACACACATCATTCCTCATTTAATCTTTATAACAACCTAAAGAGGCAGTTTTGCCCCCACGCTATGGGTGAGGAAATAAAGCCACAGAAGAAGTAAGCAACTTTCTGTGTTCTCAGAGCTACTAAGCAACAGTATCGGGATTCGAACCTAGGCTCTTCAGCTGTACCACCTTGGTTCTCAAAGACAGTCGCTAGGAACTGTGTACTTCACCATAGGCCCTTTACCTGGTCAGAGACCTGACTGTAAGGGGGTACACCAAGCACACAGGCAGGTTCAGTTGGAGTGGTATAGGTGGCAGATAGACAGGCTGACACCTAGAGACCCACACAACAGTTAGGGCAAATGAACGGTACCGGTGGAGGCTCATCCATGGTCAGAACCCCCAGTAACCCGATCTCACTTCTCACCGTGGGCCACTCCCTCACTGAGGCAGCAGGAACCACTTTCCATCAAACCCCTGGGTTCTGCCCTGCAGAAGTGAGTGGAGCTGCATGCCCTGGAGAGGGAGGGAGGACAGAGGAGCCCCTGAAAATCCCCTCCGAATTATAAACATATCCTCTATAAGTACATTTCTAAGGATAACATTTGTATTACTCTGTCCTGTGCCTGCAGATAGGGCCTGCTTATCGCCTGCATCTCCCTTCCTTTCTCTGCACTCTGCTGGGAGCGGTCCCTATCTGAAGCCACGCCGGCAATCCGCTTCTTGGCAATTGTTTCGATCGAGGGGAAAAATTAATTTCTGCCTATCGTTAATTGAGAGAATTGTGTGGAGGGTGAGGGGAAGGGAGGGGGGGAGAGAGCAAGGAAGGCGGTGGAGGGGAGCAATCGTGTTATTAACCGTGTCCCTTTCATAAGCAAATATCCCGATTGCCATCAGTGAGATGAGAGGCTCATTAATGCGAGAAGCAGAGGTGATTAGGGAAGTCCTGGGAGCCACTGAGCTAAGCGGGAGAGACAGTTGCAGGAATCTGCAGGCCCAGCGAATCTGGAGGGACTCGGCTAGGAAAGCCGCTCGGCTCTTCGATGGGCCTTTCATTCTTCACCCCTTCATCTCCCTGGTTTCACGGTCCAGTGTCCCCCAAAACATCAGCTAGTGAGAAGAAAGGAAAAAGTAAATGAAACTTCACGGAAGTCCCATCCCCTCTAGAAATCCCACCCTGACCCTAAACCGGAAGTCTGCAGGGCAAATCGTCTGCTCCCCCCACACACACACATACACACAATGTGCTTGGCTGACTGCATGTGTTTTTAAATGATGCGTTGTCTTTGTGCTGTGGTTTGACAGTCCCCATCAGATCCTATTCACTACTTTCATCCTGCCTCGATTGTTCATGGAAACCTCCTGCCCCTGCTCGGGCTGGGGCTGTAAAGCTGAGACCTACCAGAGGCAATGGGGACTGGGGACTGGAGAGGGAGGATGCTGACAGCAGTAGATAGATGGGGTGATGCAAGGATGAATGCTACCC